>VXAB01006875.1:246275-287061 GCA_013399175.1 Odontophorus gujanensis | reverse complement strand
TTAACAAGGGTGCGAATGAACAAGGGTACTTTTCAACCCAGGCCATGCTATGATTCTGTTATTAGATGAAATGATCTCATTAAAGAGAAAAAAAAAAACATTCTTTCTCCCCTTTTTCCTTTAGTTTTTCACTCTTAGCAAGATGCTCTGGGGAAATCAGAATTTCAGAGAAATTCAGATGATTAAATAAATAAGGTTTTATTGATGAATTAAAGGGAATGCATCAGAATGTCAAAAAGCTTTTACAGAAATATAGCAGTCTCTTCTGACCTGTTTAGGAATGACTCCAGGCTCTGGTTCAATTGTTCTTGCTCAATTTTTCCCATCTCTATGTGCCACATTTTCCACTGTTCAGACAGGGTAAGGCAACAAGGGGCACAAGCAAAGCTGTATGGTGGGAGAGCTGCTATTTAGGAGTATTGCAGAAAGAAAAAGGGTGGAGAGCTAGAGTTTTGAAATATAAGAAAACAGGGACAATCCTTGAAGAGACACAGAACAGGATGATGGGAACTACCTTCATTTTGATCTCTTAATTCTTTGTGAGGAAGTCATGTTATATGAGGAAATGTGGAACTCTTTAAAGACCCTCATGTCAGTGTGGCTAAAGACACAGGGATGTAGACATCTGCTCAGCCAAAGACTTCCAACAACACTTCGTTACTTCAGATACTAGGTACAGGGCAGATGACCTCCAGAGGTTCATTTCATGCTCAGCCATTCTGTGATTCTCTAATTTCTTCTATTTCATAGGAGTCTGATTGTAAAATTGATGCAATAATAAAAGGAACTGCAACAGAAAGATAGTTTAATCATGGAGATACTCAAGTATACCAGCCAGAGATTGCAAAATAGTCTATCTAGATACAAGTTCTGCACCTAAACCTTCAATTGAATGGTTGTTGATGTGAAGATGTATTTCTTCTAAGGGACTAAGACACTCCTGAAGGTACCTTGGGTGAGAAAACACACAGAAAGGGAGAAGTAAACATGGAGGACTGGAAGGAGAGAGCAGCTCTTCAGCTCTTTCTGTTGCAGTACTAACAAAGAGCAGTGAGCATGCTTGCATTCAGGTTGCTTATTAGGAAAAAAATATTTCCAAAAGGAGTGGTGAGGCATTGGAACAGTCTGCCCAGGGAGCTGGACTCACTGTCCCTTGAGGTGTTCAAGAAAAGGCACTGAGAAATAGGGCTTAGTGGGCATGGTGGGGATGGGTTGATGGTGGAACTAGATGGTCTTAGTGGTGCTTTCCAACCTTAATTATTCTATGATTCAGTGATTAACAACTTCTTGGAAAGATGGTAATCCAGTGGGAAATGTCACATTGCAGGATCAGGTGGACAACAAGCTTTGCCTGTCTCAAAAGCTGACCCTGAGCACTTCCTGTTATTTAAGCTGATGATTCCACTGCTGTTTAGAATAGTATAGGAATATCCTTGCATAACTTTGAAGATAAATGAATCCTTGGTTCTGTGTGTGTGTGTGTGTGTGTCTGAATAATAGATTTGCTGTGCTAAAACTATCAAAGACTCTGGCAGGCAGCTGTTCAGCTCCCTCAGGCAAATATAAGGAGCTGCAGCAACTGCCCAGATTTGCATGTTTGATGCATTGCTGTGTCTCAGTTTAAAAGGAGGCAATCTGCATGGCCTTAGTTCAGTGCATGCCTGTTGAAGCCTAGGCACTGGACTGCAGTACAGTAGCAAGGGTGGAGTTGTTCCAAGACATAGACGTATTTTTCTCTCTCAGGAATATAATTTATATCTTGATTAATCTAAAAATTTTGGGGTTATATGCTAGGGGATGCAGGGGGGATTTTTTAGTAGCAGGAAAGAGGAAAGCATCTGCTGAAATTGTTCTCATATTGGAAAATCAGCTATGCTGTAGGCAAATGCTGTGCCTCAGCGGAGCAGAGACAATTTCAGGTAATTAATGTTCTTCCTTTACCAGCACTGGGAAAATCATGGACTTTAGCAAGAGATTTACACAACTTTGTGTCAAAGCTTGAAGCTGTGGAAAGAGGGTGATTCATAAGAGAGAAGGTTCAGAATCTGAACGCAGGAACTAAGTCCTGAGTCAAGGATGCTGAATTGTAGCTGATGAGGTTTTAAGCCATTTTCTTTCACAGGTAGTGAGTTGCTCAAGCCATTTTTCTTATTCTGAGTCCTAACAAACCCATGTTAGGCAAATAGATGCAGTAAATCCCTTGTTTACACAAACAGCAGAGAATTGAACCATGCTTTACAGTTCCAAAAATACATGCCTGCCCTGGTTGACAGCAGTGAAAGCAGTAGGGCTTTTTTTTTATCATCTCAGTGGATACTTTGATCAGCCTAGAAAATTTCATCTTGGAGGTCAGAAAGTGCCAAAAGCCAATCCAAGATAGATCACTCATGGGATGAAACCAAATATGAAAAAGTCCCTATGAATTGGGTTTGCATTGATGTAAAGTTAAGGATTCAGGTGCTGGAGATTCCCACACCTGCAGTAACTACTGACAGACATCTTTCTTTTCCCAGTACTCCAAGGCAGACAAACAACTATTTATTTCTTAGTCTTGAAGATGGGAAAGCAGAGCAACACAGTATGAATACAGCTAAGAATAGATATGATCAGCTTTTATGGAAGTAAGTCTAATTCTATTCCTTTTTCTTTTTTAGCCAACCTGTCCCAATAGTATTTACTCCATCTCACTTGCCACCACACTGGCACACAGTTGCCAAACTACTGTGATGAGTTGGCTTCTTGCAAGCAGGTGGAAGGCTTATGCCTTTGCTGTTTGTCCTTCAGAGTGAAGTCCTTGCTCTTACATAGTTGATGGTTGTGCAAAGGGTGCTTGAGAGGGGTGTCCTGCTACAAGTGTGGAAAAAGCAGCAAAAATTAACATTGTGATTTCTACAGCCTTCCAGATTCTAATAGCAAGAATTTTGTTTGCATCTTCTACCTTTTAATGTGTCGTCTGTCCTACATTTGATCACATGGAATTAGAAGAGTTTTTAGGCCCTTTGAAGACATAAAGTTCATAGGATGTGTTAAATACATGTATTAGCACTTGTCTACAAATTGTTCCGTTTGGTAATTACTTGATGAAATAACTGAGGAGGCTTTGTCAACATCATTCTATGTGGCCATTGTTGACTATTTTCCTATAACAACTTATGGCTATTTCCAAACTCAGCAAGTATTGTGGTCTCAGACATGAAGAAACTTCAACTTCAGACTGGTAGAGAGGACATGACGTGTACTAAACCTACAAATAAATTGCTCAGGTCTAAAATTTGATATGTTTAAGGAAGGATTCCCTCTTTTATCTCTCTTCCTGTTTCTAGCTGGTTTTGTAAATCAGTGTCTTTGTAAATCAGATCTCTCAGTTTCCTTGTCCTCAGACAAACCATGCTTCCTCTTGTAACAGCTCCATACAGTTGCTTGTGGAAATTATTCTGGGGCTTGTGGCGGCAGTTTGCTGTATTCTAAGCTGACACTGCTCAGTAATGCAGAAGATATCTAGGTGCTAAATGCTCCCAGCCACTCCTTCAGTATGGTGCGGTGTTTTTGGCATTGCCTCAAGGAAGAGAGGACAGAGGACTTCTGCCTGCCAGAAAGATAGGATGGTGCAGGGATAAGAGCAATGGAGACAAGGCAGATATAGGAGGCAAGGACTGGATTTATTTTAAGGACTTTTGCTTAGCAGAAGCATCCACAAAAATTGCATGAGCAAAGCAGGAGAAAGGTGAGCCTGCACAGAATCATAGAATCGTTAAGGCTGGAAAGACCAATAAGATCATATAGTCCAACTGCCAACCCATGCCTGTGACCACTCTAGACTGACTCAGTACGACATCTTCACTTTTCTTGTAAACCTCCATGTTTGGTGACTCCACCATCTCCCTGAGCATGAGTAGAGATGGAAAACTGAATTTTGTTCTCATGTCTATTTTTATGAATCTATTGCTCTTGACAAGGAGAAGTGCTGGATCAGGGCTCCTGGAATTTGATTCGAAAGTAGAAATAATCCTTTTACAATTTTTTTTCTACTGAGACAAGAGATCTGTCTAAGGAAGATGTAAATAGATCCTGGACCTGTCCTAGAACTAACTTGACAGTGCCCTTGATTACAACTGATGCTCCCTTCACGTTTACAGATAAAAAGTTTACAGCAAACTTTTCAAAAATACATCTACACTTATCCTTAACGAGAGGTGAACACGAAAATAATTCTGTAGCTCTCAGGACATCAATAGCTGAAAGATCTGTGTAGGTGCCTATTGAAATTCACAGGTCACCTGCTGTTAAAAGCATCACAACTCTGTTGGTTAGAAACCTCTTCCTCTAGACTGAAGTTCCGTTTCCAAATTGTCTGACCTTTATCTCAACAGTTGATGAGTTAAATCAGTGTCACAGCCCGTGGAGCTGTGAGGTTCCTTTGACAGAAGCGCAGAGCCACTGTCAGTTCTGTTTTTCATGCTCAAGGATCTCACCGCTCCCGTAAGATGCAATTTGCGCTCCCTTCACTTGCAACACCTCAGAGCAGAGGGGAGAGCACAGGGGGAGGATTTGGCTCTCTGAGATGAACAGAGGATTGAGTTGTGTAAGGTGTGATCCTATAGGTGGCAGAGGGGTGAACCAGAAGACAGGGTTTATTTTCACCTCCACCACCTCTGATGTACAGAGCCATTGCTGGGGGCAGCCATCAAACCCCAAGCAAATCCCAAGTGCTCTCTGAACAAAAGGCTAATTCAATTTAAAATGGATTTGCACTCTTGCTACAAGGCACTTGATTTTGTAACAGTCATTAGCAGCATAAAAATAAAAAGAGCATCTAACACTGATTAACATCTGAGTCATGGATGTCTGGGCTGTGTTACACCAGCTGAGTTTAGCTATTCAACTGGCACCATGACTCCTCTGTAATATTAAACTTCTTTGGCATCATTTACCGTCCCCCATTCATTTGTGCATATGCTCAGCGCATGGTCTCAAAGCTTGCACGATGGTTTTCTCATACATAAAAGACACACTGACCTTTCATCAATAAGATTTGTATCATTATTTGACAAGAACAATGTGCTCAAAGAACAGGCTCACAATAGCTTCTAATCAATCAAGCACTCTGTGGAAATAAAAAATGACAATGGAACCTTCAACATTAAATAACCCATGGTTCTGGAAATTAATCAGGTATCTGGTGTGCTTGAAAACTAATGTGTTTTTAATAAATTGGATTTAAGTATCACTTAGAAGCCATAGATTACCAGCTGAGTGGAGGCTTTTTTGATTTGCACTGATAAAGTCCAGAGGAGCTTGCCTTTGTATAAATTCAAACCTTTGAGGCCACTATAAAACTGCTGTGCTTGGTGACATTTAAGCTTATGTGGATACTGTTCTTTTAATACAAGCAGAACACATGCTTATAAATAAACCCAAGTCTCTGATCTTGCTCCCAACTATGCCCGAACAACCCAAGGGTTAATAAAAACCTCTCAAAACCAAATACTTCCCAACACTTAACAGCTCATCCTTGGAGGAAGAGATGAAAGAGAATGAAGAGCGTGTGACATAAACTAGCGGTGTCACTGGTTGTCTGAGCGGAAGGATCGTGGGTGTGACACGAAAAGAGAGGGATAAGACCTCACCAGAAATAGCTCAGAAGGTAGATGACTCCCATATTTTCAAGTGCTTGCTACAATGCTAATGTTAACTCACTCCTTTGAGCAAGCTGGGGATGAATAGCCTCTCTTCTCATAGCTTTTTCTTCTTGATTCAAAATTTCCGATGCTCAAAATGAGGAGAAGTTAGAATCACACAATCATTAAGGTTGGAGGATGCCACTAAGGTCATCCAGGTCCAACCATCAGCCCATCAAAGTTCTTCTCTTTCCGTTTGTTTTCAGCACTTGCTATCTACCTCCTAGCAGATCCTCTTCCCCTTTTCCTCCATCCTTTTGTTCCAATAAAAATAGAATATTTCCGAGAGTTGCCTTGTTATCAGATTAAGGTTTGAACCCCCTCTCACCAATCTGTTGCTTTAGTGAGATGATCACTGAGGTCAGGAAAAAAAAAAAAAAAAACAACTGAATACTGTTCCTGGGATTTGGCTTATAAGGTTAGCACATGTAATGATAATTTCAGCTAATGAAGTCTGCAGTTTTAACAGCACAAACATAGACCGTATTTGGGGCAGTTCTGAGATTTTATCTGTTCTACTGCATGGAACAAATAATCTTAAGTGACTGAAAATGCAAGAGACTGTACCTCAGAATTACATAATAAATCTCCTTAATGATGAGAAAAATTTGTAGAAAACCAAAGTCTGTGGAGTGCAGAGTAAGCTTTCTAGTCCCTTCCCACCACAGGAGAGCAAAGCAGACAAAAAGGAGATGGAACAAATTCAAAGCTGAGGAAAATAAATACTTTTGTTTGTCAAACTTCTTTGCCTTTTTATGCAATAATGCCCCATCCCTGGAGCCATTCAAGGCCAGGCTGGATGGGCCCCTGGGAGACCTGATCTAGTGGAGGACAACCAGCCTATGGCTGGGCTTAAAACTGGATGAACTTTAAGGTCCTTTTCAACCCAAGCCAATGTATGATTCTGTTATTCTATGATTCTATGATTCTATTTTATCAAGAATTTCTTAGTTAATCTGCACTCCAACACAAAAGGGGATACCCACAGAAAATTTCAAGAAGAACTCAGAATATTTATATTTAAGTTTCAGAGCATAACCGATGTCCTCAATCTGAGAGGATGGGAACAAACTCTTTCCAAGACAGATTAGAGGTTAGAGCTGAGCCTCTTGGGAACCAGCCATCACTGGCTGCCCTCACAGACAGCATCAAGAGTTACATGGCCTGATGTCATCTACAAGTGTCCCCGTGTAGCTATGACAGACTTCTGATTTGAATAGGAAGCTCATTCTTTTTCAGGACAATTGCCTCCAGCATCGTTAGATGCAGAACTGGGAACATTACATATGTTGTTCTCATCTGAACCAACCTCTCATTGACTTCAGTGGGAATTACCACTCTAGCTCACAGAGAATTAGCAACTTCAAAACAAAACTCCAGGCCTATGTGATTAATTCCTGTTGATCTCAGCCAGAACTGTGAGCTCAGAAGGGAATGAGCCCCAGTTTCTGTGGTTTCTTGTCCAGCCCAGCCATGCATCCAGGCCTCTCCTCTACAATTAGACTGATAATTAAGAAATAACAGCATAATATAAATGGATAGTTGATGGCTAGCATCATTAATATCAGGGATAAATTGAGCAGTAATCTGCAAAGAATGTTATTGCTATTATAAAAATAAAGATCTGTCTCCCCAGCCAATCAATTCAGCAGATATATACCAACAATCAAATTGTTAAAAATGACTTCTATAAATTACTCAGTCTTCCATCTAATGGAGCTAGAAACAGCTGTGAGACAATTTAGAGCTGATATAACCATACGTCGGGAGCGCTTTTTCATCCTGATGCCTTTCCATTCTCTTCAAAGCTGTTGTACTGTAGCAGGCATCTTTGTTTAATGCACCCATGTGAAAACAGACTGTATTTCACACCATGGGTTAGCAGAGTAATTTTGGCAGAAACATTCAAGAATATATGCATTTAATATGGGTGGAATAATTCAATTTCTTCCCTATTATTTCAGCTATGCAGTTACAATCTCCTTAATTCTTCATTAAACCCTCTGGGCTTGGGGGATGTTGTGTTTTATATTCTGCCGTGCTTCTTTCAAACGAACATGGAAAGACACACAAAGGAGCAGTTATAATCATGTATTTTTTAGTCAGGTATACCAGTGATTTCAGCTAAATCAGAGTAATTTAGCACCTTGCTTTGGTCATGGAAGCACAAGCCGTGCGGCACGTTCATGCTGCTGATGGTTGGCGCTTGGGGCTGATCACAGGTCTTATAATTTACAGGTGGCACATTTTCCCGCGTGCATCTTCATCCTGGCTGTGCTCCAGAGCAGTGTGCTCCAGCTGGAAGCCACCAAGTGGCACTTCAGTGCCTTTAAGTTACTATCCGTGTGTTAGTGTTTGGAAGGAGTAAGGTCAAATTGGTATTCTCCATGTTGGCGGCTGCATGGATTGCTTAACGGAATAAATCAGGGAAATCCTGGCTGGGGAAAGCAGGGACCTTGCTGTTGTCCATTGAAAGCTGTTGTAACCTCTCTGGCAATCCAGTCCTGGGAGTTGCATCTGATGGCCACTCCAGTGGTTTTCCCAGTCCCTAAGAAGCACTTTGCCTGTTGGTTTTCAGAAAGCTCTCCATGAATTCTGCTCTCCACCATGCAGTAAGTTCTTACCTCTCTGCATAAGGGCCTGGGTGTATTGCTTCTCCTTGAAGACAAAGCACTGCCCAGATTTTAGATGCCTACGGAAGAGGAGAGCTATTTTTCCTGTCTGAACTCTATGTATATGTACTATAGGTTCTCCAAGTGAAATTTGGACTGTAATTTGAGCACTGAGGGACTCGGAAAGATCCATAGCTGTCAGTAAGAAGATGCTGCAAAGGTCAGCTTAATGCAGAATGGACATCGGATGGGAATGAACCTGAAAACATTCTGTTTGAAGAACTCATCTACATGCAAATGCAGATCTTCCTATTTTTTTCAGCTCTTTCTAAGTCTGTGCAACTCTAATGTTGGTTTGAATTAACTTTTCATGCTCCTCATTTCAGACCTTAAAACTAGCTCCAACTTCTTCAGCTTTCTCTAGTCTGATCCACAAACCTCTTCCTCCTCATCTGTTTTAATTCCAGTTTCAGTAACACTCGTCTTCATGAAATACACACTCCAAGGTTCATCTATCTGCCCTTCCAGTTATAGCTCCATCTCTTTTCACTCCCTCCTGTCTATGCACATCTCCTGCATTAATTTTTCCATCCCCACTTATATCCATCCAGTGTCCTTTGTCTCCGTGGAAACTACTTTGGAATTACTTCCACCTGAATGAATGTACAAAAATTTACTTCTTTTTAATCTCCCATCATGATATTTCCCTTTCAGTTCTCATTTTCTTTCTACAACTTTTCACCTCTCTGGGTTCTCTGCTGAGTGTTTTCCTCTCTGAAAGTACCTCTGAAACTTCTTCCTCTCAGTTGTTCCAATGTTTTGGAATCCTTCTCCAGGTTTTATTTTTTCTATCAACTGATGTTTTTTGTCTAAGGCAGGATTGAAGTTGTCCTGCATATCTTGCTAGCATCTGTCTTCTTCCACCTTCACCACCTTCTTGAGGTCTCAATTTGAACCTTATTTCTTTTGAAGAGCACAAACTATCTGCATTATTTATCCATATTGGCAGACCTCAGTTCGTATAAGGGGCATATTTATTCCATCATTCATTTTTGTCTTTCATCTATTTTCTGTGATTTACTGCAATGTTACTTGAATTTCCACTGGGGCACTTCAGAAACTGTACTTTTCAGATGGAACTTCCCAAAGGAGTCATTTTCTTCTAAACTCTTGCTGTTACCTCCGTTAACTAATACACCTAACAACACAATTGTTTCTCTTTCCTTCTGGCTGATTAAACTGAAGATCATGTTTGACTTCCCTTTTCTCTCCTATTCCACTTAATGCTATATACCACCCCCCACCTTATTTGTCCTGACAGCTAAATTACCTTCCCACCTTTCCTAAAGCAATATGCCACTGTCAATCTTCACTTCATCAGTCCCTAAAAATTTTCTATTGCAGTACTGATGACATGGCAGTTGCTTCTGTTGGAACAAGGTATGTTGGGATATGCAATTGCTGCTGAGAGACTGATAGTCATGAGATTCCCGATCTGTATCCTTTACTGTGTGGACCCTCTGGACATGCTGAAATGCTTCACTTGCTTTTAATGACTTCTGAGGAGGTCAGATGCTCTAGAGTAGATTACAATGCGCTTAACTCTAGCGCAGGTTCTGGTTGGTATTCCCAGCTAGGGAAAGGCAATCATGTAATAGATTGCTGACTTCATTGTAAGCATCCCAAGCACATCTATTTGGGGCAAGGTACATCTCTTTCCTGCAAAACATCCAACAACTTGTTTTATGACCAAAAGAGTGACAAATAATAGTCATAATTTCACACGTCAGCTGGCAGAAGGCAGTAGCTTCCACATGTGTTCCATCCAGCCAGAGTCAGGTATCTTGCACTGTAGAAGGTGTTTAACACTTAATTCCACCCAGACCACATGGCTCCCAGAACTGTATTTGCTGCTTCCACAAGTGGGTAATTTAAGTAATAATGCTATAACCTAAACAGTTCTGAAGTGACAGTTGGAACAAGCACGTCACATTCTGATAAGAAGATGCCAGTGCCTTTCTGTTTGTTCAGCTTCTCTAACCTGCCTCCCCATTAGAGATGTCTGTCTTGGAGTAATGCCAAGAGCAGCTGGAGTGGATCAGAAGTGTTATTGATACCCTACTGCCATTAGGCCAGCACGGTAGGGGTAGTCTTCATGGACATCCTTGACATACTCATCAAAGCAGCAGGTGCAGTGTATGTGGACATCGCTTAAACTTTCAATAGTAACCAAGCAGTAAAGATACCCAGGATAACAGTTGTACAAATGAAATGAGGAGGAGGGGGAAGAACAGCATTCCTGTTTGCTGCACTGATGCTGAGTCACAGTAGTATTGTTTAGTAGTTATTTTGTTTAATACCATTCTTATACTTGTATCTGTATACCAAAGAGCCCAGTGAGGCGGGTATTTACCTTGGCTAACTTGTCTGCCCATCTCTGCAGGCAGTGGAGACGGACTGGTTGCCCAAGGGCAGTGTTGAGAAATTAAATGCTTTGAGCTGTGTGCTGGAGAATCCTCTCTATACAGAAAAGAAAAAAAAAAAAAAAAGGAAAGGAAAAGGAAAGATTAGTTTCCCAGCTTGCTTCATTTATTGTGGAAATACAGATAAGGAGTACTTGTTGATAGTACAACTACTGTAATAGTGCTATGGTCTAAATAGAGATGTGTTTGTGTGCAAAGTTAAACACACCAGTGCATAATAAAGTGCTCCTTGTCATAACATGTAATGTTTGATAGCATTAGGACTCAAGCTGATGTGATCCAACCTACGAGACTGCAGTACCCTGATGTTACATGCAGGAAACACGCAGCAGTATGTCAGCGCACTTAGTCAGACGTAGAACAAAAGGGAGCTCTTCTCTTAGCATCTTAGCTACACAGTGTTTTTTGTTATGATTTGGTTTGGTTTCAGTTTTGTTGCTTTTTATTTTTATTTTCATATTTGCAGTTACAAGTGGGGAATAATTAATTTAGGCAGAACAAAGTGGACAACCCCAGAATGGATGCACTGATGCTAGATTTCGTGTTGTACCACCACCATTTGCTTTCAAAAACCAGAATGAAAACACAACATAAAATCACATTTGGGAGGAAAAGACAAATGGAGCATTTCCTATAAGGTAATGCATTACATCAGGAACCTGATGTCAACATCAAATGTGCTATAATGATCTCGATTCAGAAGGCATCAGTGGTTCTGTAACTCCAATTTATGCTGTGAACTGGGAGTCTGCAGTTGATATAAAATGCATCTCTATTATCAGTTGCTAAGGGACTTGGCAGAGGACATTGCTGAAATGCTCTCTATCATCTTTTAAAAGTCCTGGAGAATGGAAGGGGTGCCTGAAGACTGGATGATAGCCAGTGTCACTCCAGTCTTCAAAAAGGGCAACAAGAAGGATCCAGGGAACTACAGGCCAGTCACCCTCACCTCTGTCCCTGGAAAGGTGATGGAACAACTTGTCCTGGACGCTGTCTCCAGGCAATTGGAAGAGAAGAAGGTTTTCAGGAGTAGTCATCAAGGGTTCACCAAGGGGAGGTTGTGCTTGACCAACCTGGTAGTCTTTTATGATGCCAGTACTGTCTGGGTGAATGGGGGGAGAGCAGTGGATGTAGTCTACCTTGATTTCAGCAAGGTATTTGACACTGTCTCCCACAGCATCCTTATAACAAAGCTGAGAAAGTGTGGAATAGATGAGTGGATGGTGAGGTGGGTTAAGAACTGGTTGACTGGCAGAGCACAGAGGGTTGTGCTCAGTGGTGCAGTGCCCAGTTGGAGGGCTGTACTTGGTGGTGTTCCTCAGGGGTCAGTGCTGAGCCTGGTCCTCCTGTTCAACATTTTCATCAGTGACCTTGATGAGGGGATAGAGTCCGCCCTCAGCAAGTTTGCTGATGATACAAAGCCGGGAGGAATGGCTGACATGCCAGAAGGCTGTGCTGCCATTCAGCGAGACCTGGACAGGCTGGAGAGTTGGGCAGAAAGGAACTGGATGAGGGTTAATGAGAGCAAGTGTAGAGACTTGCACCTAGGGAGGACTAATTGCATGCACTGGTACAGGTTATGGGATGACCTGCTAGAGAGGAGTTCTGAGGAGAGGAATATGGGTGTCCTGATGAATCACAGGCTGACCATGAGCCAGCAGTGTGCCCTGGTGGCCAAGAAGGCCAATGGGATCCTGGGGTGCATTAAAAAGAGCGTGGCCAGCAGGTCAAGGCAGGTGAACCTCCCCCTCTACTCTGCCCTACTGAGGCCTCACCTGGAATACTGAGTCCAGTTCTGGGCTCCCTGGTACAAAGAAGACCAGGATCTACTCAAAAGAGTCCAGCAGAGGGCTACAAAGACAGTAAAGGACCTTGAGCACCTCTCTGAGGTGCACCTCTGGTTGAGAGACCTGGGTGACAGTGCAGCTTACGGAGCACTGGCAGAGCCTGCCCAGGGAGGTACTGGAGTCTCCTTCTCTGGAGACGTTCAAGATCCACCTGGATGCCTACCTGTGCAACCTAGTCTAGGGAGCTGCTCTGGCAGGGGAGTTGAGCTACATGATCTCTAGGGGTCCTTTCCAGCCCCTACAATTCTGTGATCCTGTGATTCTATGTCCGTTCTAAAGAGACACAGAGAAACAGGAAAAATTGGGTTGTTTTGATGGAAAAATATATATATATATTTGTATGTATGTAAAGAGGTGCAGTTTCTTCCTACTTATGCAAAGATCTGAATTTTGGAAGTGCATAGAAAAGATCTTCAGAACAAATACCCCGACTCAAAGTGAAGGTGCTTGTAAAGGGCTGAGTCCCCTCTTCAGCAGGGATTCATATGACAGGACAAAGGGAAATGTTTCAATATAAAAAAGGGGAGATTTAGGCTGGATATAAGGAAAAAAATTATTATGATAAGGGTAGTGAAGCACTGTCACAGGTTTCCTAGAGAAGTGTAGGGTGGCCTGTCCTTGGAGACATTCAAGATCAACTTGGACAGGACTCTGACACCTGATTGAGCTATAGATGTCCCTATTCATTGCAGGAAAATTTGACTGGATGACCTTGGAAGATCTCTTCCAACTCAGACCATTCTGTGATTCTATTAAACAACCACTGAACAAGAGCCCCCTTTTCATATGCTCCATACCCTCCTTTTTACAGACCTCTATTGTATCTTTCCCTCACCCTTTTCCCCATTTCCCCATACAGACAGGCTGTATTCCTGCCATGAAAACCATTCTACTGCTTGCCCCCTTTCCCTCAACACTTTCTAGCTCCACATTATCCCTTCCCATAATGGAAACCATTGGTGCCATGCCATGTTCATTGAACACTGGGGATATCTTCAGAAACACTGTGAAGTTCTGCTGCACATGCCTAAGGGATAGTATGCATTGGCAATGTGCAAGTGGATAAGAAGAACACAGCAAGAGCAAGGAACTACAAAAAATCCTGCAAGCTGAATTGTAGCAGGGCATTGTTTACGTTGAGATTTGGGGCAGTAGTATGATTGAAGAAGTTGAGTTTATGGCCAATAGCACATATTAACAGCTAGGATGCATTGGCAACTGGTAAGAGAACTTAAGGATATGAACAGTAAATCTATGGTTGGGGGGGAAGTACAGACTATGAGACGTCTTAATAACAAGGCTAGTGTAAAAATATAAGAAACAAATGAAACCTTTAGAATATACACGATGATACCAAATAAGGCTAAAAAAATTGGTGATTGTGGTTCAGGAAAATATGAAAAGTTTCATAAATATTCATTTTTAATGGAAAGAAGTCAGATTTTATATTCATGTCTTAGTGTAATGAGGAAATACTTTTGATTTTAAAAGTGACTAGGAGGCATATTAAACCGTAACTATTAAACATACTTATATTAGCAGGCCATATAACTAGCTCCTAAGAGTATTAAAGAAATAACTGAAAGGCTCTCTAAGCCATTAAATGTGGATTTTTCATAAATCTAATGCCACTGGGAAAGCTCTAAAGAAGTTCATGCTGCCCTACTATCCTACAGGATAAGTGCAGTGGCCTCAGAAGTTCCTTCTCTACAACTCCCTGTAAGGAAGTTGTGGCAAGGTGGGGATGGGCCTCTTATCCTGGGTACCAGCGATAGGACGAGAGGTGATGGCCTTACTTTGTGTTAGGGGAGATTCAGGTTGGATATTAGGAAACACTTCTTCTCAGAAAGAGTGGTTAGGTATTGAAACAGGCTGCCCAGGGAGGTGCTGAAGTCACCATCCCTGAAGGTGTTTAAGAAACATGGAGATGTGGCAATGAAGGACATGTTTCAGTGGGCAACAGTGGTGATAGGTGGATAGTTGGGCTTGATGAACTTAGAGATCTTTTCCAGCCTTAATAAATTCTATGATTCTACGCTCAGCCTGGGATAAAACTATAGTAAGGCTGCTATGGATTGCAATTAATACAAGCTTTTAAGGAGGTGGGATAACCATGGCAATAGGTTGGCCTGTGTAGAAAATAGCTCCCATCAAGCAAACTTAATTTTTTGCTGGTCTGCAAGCTTGGCTGTGAAAGATGACTGCTGATGGCTTAACATATTTAGTGCAAGGCTCTGACAGACACACACTGATGAACCTTATTGCACCAGCCCTCCAGTAGAAGGCATTGCTGGTGCATGTGCTGCCTTGCACTACTGCAGAAAGGTCTGCCACTCTTTAGTAAAAGCTGTGATCAGACAAGGTGGAATGGCTTTAAACTAAAAGAGGAGAATTTTAGGTTAGATTTTCGGAAGAAATTATTTACTCAGAGGGTGGTGAAGCCCTGGCACAGCTACTCAGAGAAATTGTGGATGCCCCATCCCTGGAGACATTCAAAGCCAGGTTGGAGGGAGCCCTGGGCTGCCTGATCTGGTGGGGGGCAACCTGTCTGTGGTTTCTGAGGTCACTCCCAACCTAAGACATTCTATGATTCTACAGTTCTATCATCTAGTGACTTCCCTTGGCATCAAATAATTATGCCTGTAACTGCTAGGACTTCACTGTGAAATGACTCTGCAAATCACATTTGCAGATGACTCTTGGAGACTGTAAATACTTCCTGAGCTAGAGTGACCTGGCCAGGTGGGCTTGTTTGAGCTTGCTTGTTAATGGAGTCACTGCAAGGTTGCACCTTGGGATGCATTTAGGAGCTTCATGCTTTAGAATTCTTAGTGTATCTCCATGGCTCAGTGAAGAGTTCACAATAGAATCCAAGTGGGGTTCCTTTTCCTAACCTTTTTCTAACACCAACCTAGCCATCCTCTGACACAACTCCTTGGCTGCCAGGGCACTCTGCTGGCTCATATTCCACTTGCCATCAGCCAGAACCTCCAGATCCCCAGACACTGTATGAGAGGTTGCCTCCGTAAAGCTTCTGTGTTTTGTAGAAGGCTGAGTACATCTGAGTAAGCATGTTTGAGTAGGTTTGAATTATGGCTGAGTAAGAAACTACATTGCTACAGCTGGTTTTTGTTTCTTTGTTCACCTGTTGCTCATGATGAGCGAAATCAAAAAAACAAAGGTGTTCCAGGCAAGTTCAGAGAATGAGGTGAGAATATGTCAAAACAGCCAGGCAGCACAGCACAAGAAGGGCACCAGGGAGAAGTTCAGCACCAGAGCTCTTTGCAAACCCAATGGAGAACAGTGTTAAGTCTTGACTGAGAAACAAAAGACTGTAAAATCTCAGAATCACAGAATGGCATAGGTTGGAAGGGACTTTGAAGACCATCTAGTTCCAACCCCCTGCTGTGGGCGGGTTGACTCCTACCAGATTAGTCTGCCCAGGGCCCCATCCAATACAGCCTTGAGCTGTATATGTCCAGGGATGGGACATTTGCAGCTTCTCTGGGAAAAAAGATACCAAACATATCAGGTTCAATAGCTTCATTCAAAATTGAGGTGAGACAGATTATAAGGTGAAGAAGACTTGATTGCAGCTTACAGGTGGCTTGCTTTTTCTCCAGCAGGAAAACAGACAGTGAAAACCAGGAGCAGGAAAGTAAGACCAATTTACAGGTAGGATTCATGAAGGAGCTTCACAAAACTGAAGGTTGTTTAAGCCCTTTCACGACCTCTGTCACAGAAGATTAGAGTTGTTTTTGTATCAATACTGGAAAAAGGATTCTGATGTTTTATGAATTACGTGGTATAGGGACAGCAAAATCCAACATGGATTTCTACCCAAAATAACAATATTAAATATTCCTAGAGTCTGATAATGTTTACTTGTTTGTTTGAACAAGTTATGCAACATGAAGAAGCACTCTGATCCCAAACCATCTGCCATCCTTAGAGCACAAACCTGCAGGCAAAAGCTTCAGAGGTACACATCATGTATGTTGAACTGCTGTGACCGTGGGCATGAGGAAGGTCAGGGGAGAGAAAATGGTGATGAATTTATTCATCAATCTGACAGGATTGGAAGAAATAAACAAGATCTGAGGGTATCAACACTTTTGGAGGGCATGAGCTATGTGTCCAAGTTTGTCTCTTCCAGCTGGATCACTTGTTTTGGTTGAGGCCACCACCTCACTTTGCTCCACACCTTGCCTCGTCGATTGGTGAAAATTAGGTGGATCCAGCAATATCCATAAAGGTCTGGAAACTTTAGCATCAGAGCATCTGGTTCATTCATTTGCAAAATGTTCAGGGATTCTTAGAGGTTAAATATACTCTATAAATGTCAGATGTTGACAGCATTACATTTGGTGATAATAAACTTTAAACAGAAGAAAGTTCCCTTAAAATACCAACCCAGCAGTGCTCATATAAGAGTTTAAAAGATGCTGAACGTTGCAAGCCCATAAATAATAGTAATGAAAAGGTTGAGCAACCTGCTACAAAGATACTGTTCGGTGAATGAGTCTACTGAATCACAGCCAGTGTAGAAACCCAGAATTAGAATCAGGGTTTCATTTGTGTCCAATCTGCCCAAATTCAATGTGGAAGAGTTGGCAAAACTTGTAAACCATTTATATTGATAGGGTTAGCAATTTCTTCAACAAGAACAGTTTGATCTTTAAAAAAGCACCGCCTTTTATTCTTAAAGAGAACTTAAAACAGCTTAGGAAATAAGTGTTTTACCGGGGGGAAAAGCAAGCAAAGAATGGAAAAAAGGCAGTGAAGGTAAAAATACAAAACTGGCCCTCCAAATAGAATGAAAGCCTTTGGGAAAATGATGACTTAAAATTTAAAGAGAAAGGAATAGATTTTGTTGATTTCTTCGTTTATTTTTCCTATGAAAACAGTATTTTAGGATCATAGAATCATTAAGGTTGGAAAAGGCCACTAAGATCATCTAGTCCAACCATCAGTCCCTCCCTGTCATGCCCACTAACGATGTCCTTCAGTGCCACATCTGCCCTTTAGGACCATCCCTCCATGCATGGTAACTCCACTACCTCCCTGGCCAGTCCACTATACCTCACCTCTCCTTCAGAAAAAAATTTTCCTAATATCCAACCTGAACCTTCCCTGGCACAGCGTAAGGCCATTACTTCTTGTCCCATTGCTGTTACCTTGGAGAAGAGGCCAACCCTCAGCTTGCCACAGCATTCTTTCAGGCAGTTGTAAAACTTCTTTTCAGGTATTTCAGGAGTTTACTAAAAACAAACAAACGGAATGCTGGAGTTGGTTTAATAAACTTTGAAAGAGACAGAATTGGTAGCAAAACTTGAAGGAGATTCTCAAAGCTGGGAGATTTCCTCATGAGGTTGTCTCACTTTGACTCCACTCAAGCCCAGGCAATGCTGCTCATTAAAACAGTTCAAAATCTCCCCCCATGATCATTTATTGTGGAAGATTATGTGAAAAGTTATATAAAGGAAGGTGAAGGGACCCGGAGCTAGAAAACAAGACCTGAAGAAGGTCAAGAGACTTGTTTTGCAGTTGTCCAGATGATCAGCAAGACGGCAGATGGGATCATGGAGGACTGAAGAAGAACAGGACCAATGAGAAGGAACAAGGAAGAGTGAAGCAGTGAATCAGAAGTTGCCACTTGGCTAATGTGGCTCAATCTGAAGTTGTTTATCACAAAAGTTGTCCATAAATATTGTTCATGTTTGGAATAAATTGTCTTCATATAATGACTTCATATTATGAGTCGATGTGAAGTCCGTGTTTTTTCTTCCGCAATTTATCTCCTCATTTGCATCTTGTATCACATTTCACAAGTTGTTGTAGTTCTTTTGTCAATTATACCTCCAAGTCCTTTTCAGCAATGCTGTTCACTGTCAGACTGGGCTTTTTTAGATCTCTCAATAGATCTCGCAGAAGTCCCTCAAATGCTTTGGCTTTGACATATGAATGCCAGTCCTTGGAAATCTTCCACTGTGTGTTTAAAAACAGAACTAAAAGATCCAAAATAGTTTCTGCCATGCAAACTGGGTTCACTGGTGTCATTTCACAAAAGAACATTTGTTTTTTAATTATATGATTTTATTTCATTTCATGTTTTATCCATTTTCAGTAAAAACATAATTCTAGGGAGAAATAAAAAAGCAAGTTTTATGAAAATTTCTGGCAGAACTGGGCTGTTCTAAACATTTCTGAATGCTCTGCAGAATTTTTATTTCATTGGAATTATAAAATCTGGGTCAGAACCACAAACCCATTGAGGCAGTTAGCCTGAGTGACACCACAAAGATGCAATTTCATTGGTTCGGAGGGCATGAAGTTGAAATTGAACAAGGAACAGAGAAGTAACATGCACCCGACTTCCCTCTCCTTCCTCCACTGGATTCCAATGGTAAGTGACATGTCTCCTAGAGCTGAGAAGGCAAGAAAGGACTCATATCTCCCAATACTTCTCTAACCATCAGATCACTTTAATAAAAATATATTAAGTCATACAGATGGTTCAGTATATTCTTCCAAAACTGCCAAAAAACAGTCAATTTTTTTTCCTGTTGTTTCAAAAAACTGAATATCTATGGGAAATAAAAAGTGCATATGAATTTACAGCAGGGTTTTTATTTCCCCTATTAGATTGCAGTACGGATTAAGCAGGTCAGTGCTGTGCTGTTCAAAAGTTTATTTACTTCACACTGTGATTTCTCCTTGAAAGAGTAAGGGCAGAGTAACCTTTGCATCTTCAAAAGCTCTGGCACTGCTGAGATTTCTCCAAGAGAAATTTGTATATTGTTAGGTTGGCAGTGAGCCGTTCAATCCCGCAAGAGATTCAACTAATAGCTCAGGTGAGCTGAGAAGAGCTACAGTTACTCGGATGTTTCTATACTGCATATCGTTAATTAATCTACTACAGCTTGCTCTTTTTGAACTATTGTAGATTCCCTGCTTATACAGTCTTATCGACCTGACCCTAGGGAAAATCAATTCCTGTAATTTACCTTATTACATTTAAATATATGTACAGAACCTGATATAGTACAACAGCAGTGGAGATGGAAAGAGACAAGGAAAAATGTGTGGAGGAGAAAAAGAAAGGAAAAAATACAGAACTTTGATACATGAAGGTAAGCCCTTCAGATCTGTCCTACTTCACTTTTTCCAAATCCACACCATTATAACCCAAGAACTCGCACAGGAAGACATTACCAAAACACAACCTGGGGACGCGTGTGCAAGTGTGAAATCCATGGCACATCTGTTACAGCCTTATCTAAGGATCCTGAAGTCTTACAGAAGTCCTTACAGTCCATACTTAAAATACTTAATCCCCACTGTGTTGGCTGGAATACAGTATTTTAAAAGCAAACCCCAATTTCCTTATCAGTCCCGTGAAAACTGCATTGTTATGCTTTTGAGGTTATAAAGGCTGCTTCTTCAATAGCAATGGAACTTGATAGATAATCTGATTTGATTTTCATAGAATCACAGAACTATTAAGGTTGGAAAAGACCACTGAGATCATCAAGTTCAATCCAGACTCATCCCCCATCATATCCACTGACCGTGGCCCTCAGTGCCAGAGCTACATGTTTCTTGAAAACCTCCAGGGACAGTGACAATAGGGACAATTTCCTTAGAGATTAGGTTGACAAAAAAAAAAAAAAAAAACGAGGCCAAAAGGATGATAAATGAGAGCAGGGACCGGTCAGACTCCCTTTGGTCCCTGGGAAAATCATGGAGTGTTTCTTTTTGACTGTGTTTCTGGGCGTGGTAAGGAGTATAAAGAAATTGGGAATGGTTAGCCTGGACTAGCCAAGCACAAATCATGGCTGAACAACTTAACCAAACTCTTCCTGGTGCTACAATGTATGAGGACAACAGACAGTGAATATGAAAACAGGAGTGGGTTAAACTAGAAATAACTACAATTTTGTCACAGAGCAGTCAAGTGGAGGAGGTTCCCCACTTGTGAGGCTGTGCAGTTTCCACCCTCAGAAGTTTTCAAGATGCAGGTGTTAACCCCTGGGCAGCCTGGTCTGATCTGAAGGGTGACGCTGCTTTCTGAAAGTTGGAGTAGAGATCTCCAACAGTTTCCTTCCAGCCTGAATCATTCTGTGATTCAGGGACTCTACATATCATAGCAGCAGCTAAGACACAGTGGCTACCATTAAGAGAATGGCAAATGCTCCATTTCCATTTGGTAAGCACAACATTCAGAACGTCGCTCTTGAGGAATGGGGATGGAGATTCACATAATGAGAACCAAAATTTACTGATGTGTGGGCAGGCATTACATGGGATAATACTATACTGCAAAAAGACCTTAATCTGCCCATTGTTGGTAAATCTGCCCCTTTACAAAAGGATCATGTGTAGATTACCAAAAATAGGAATTGCATTAAATTCTAAGGGAGAAAATTGATTCTGTAGTCATGGTTTTTACTTTCACTGAGCATTATGAGCAATGAACAGACCTATCAAGAGATTAGAGGTGCAGGCACCATAAAAAATTTGTAAAGACAAAGGGCAGATATGGTGAGGGTGATTTTGCAGAGCAGATGGAATTGTTGGTATGAGATGATGGGTTGTTGTTGGTCTTTTTTTGTTGTTGTTGTTTAAAATCAGTGAATTATTTAAAAGTGGCCAATAAAACCCATGGAGGTTTTAATAGTTGGAGCTTTTGTCAGCTAAGTAAAGTTGATACAGAGCACTTGTGTCTCATGTTGTCTCATTTTCATCTATGCCTTCATATGAGATGGGAAATGCATGAAGTTACTATAGCCAGATGAATCCATGAGACCTTTCCTGTGGCTCAAAACCATACTGGAGTAGATCAGCATGGGTGTAAGTGCTAGAGATTGGGGTAATGATGTGACAATGCAAGTTTATAATGAGAATTTGATCACATGATGAAGACGTATCACACAGGTGCCTTTCAGCCCTCTCTCACAGCTTTGCCCCTCTGTTTTGTTTTCTCTTCATAAGCCAACTTTAGAGAAAAGGGATAGAAAGATCTGAAAGCCTTGCTTTGGCTTCCTTCCCTCCAACAACGGTGGCAATAACAAACCTGAGGTGCTCCCAGCCCTCCTTGAAGGGCTGGATTGATGTCCCTGCCTGGTTAGACCCAGCTGGGAGATGGGGAATTAGGCCTTGTCTTTCAATTACTGCTGTTTTGCTCAGGGCCGCACACTGAAGCCTCCCAGCGGACAAGTCCTTCTTACTGCTTATAATCTCTGAATTGTATTTGAAAATAAAGCTTTTAATTAAAACTGGCATTTCTCAGCTTCCCACTGGCAGCCGACATCTGCCTGCAAAGAAATATCCTTTGTGACACTTGCAGTACAGAAGCCCAGTGTTAAAAAGAGTAAACTAATTCCCCACTCTCCTGCCATCAGATGAGATGTGAAAGACAAGCTCCTCAACACTCGCAGCCATTAAAAATCCCACGGCATTTCACAGCAGCAAGGGGGTTAACCTCAGTGACCTGGCCAGATTCCAGCTCCAGTATTCCCTATTTCAAATCCCCTCCTGCAGTTTCTTCTGTGACTCGATCCCCTTCCCTCCCTGTGCTCAATCATTATGGGAAGCCGCTGGTGCAAAGAGTACAACAGCTGCTTGGGTGGCTCTGAGGCAATGCTGTTGTATAGGTGGGCCATTCCCCATGCGCCCAGAAATAATACAGTGCTATCTTTTTGCAACCCTTCGACCCAAAAACAAACGTTACAAAAAACTGTGTGCCCAGGGCAAGATTTGGCAGAGTCTTCTGCAGCTGTCATGGATCATTTCAAGCCAAAGTCCTGGTATAAGCTAAGCATTTCCATAATGCCTTCTGCATTATCTTTCTTAATTAACATTCAAAGATGTAGAGAGTCTTAACAATACTGGCAAGGTTCTCTAAAGATATCAAATTCACAATGAAACAATCGAATCCTCTTACAACATCTTTTGAGTCAGATGGGAGTCTTTTTGTGTTTTAAGTGAGGATCTTGATATGTAAATTCATTTTATTGCGTCTCTTTCTCCAGGGGTCCTGAGGGCAAGGTTTTTCCTCTGTCTGCTCACAGTCGTGTAGTCTGATGAGGGATAATCGTCTCTTGTCCTCCTCCCTACAGCAGACAGCACTTTAGGCATTTTCTGTACCAAATCTGTCATATGCAGCGTAATCCAGGTGAGGGAGAAGTTGGAGATGGCAGATTGGAATGCCTTGTTGGTAATATCTCTGATAGGCAAGTTGGAGGTCTGTGTTGTGGGTTTCACAAGTTTCATGGGGTGCTGGAATTCCATCCACCAGCAAAACCTGACGTGAAATAGTATGGATTCAACACCAGAAGATAAAAATCAAAATCTCTCCTCCTCCAGCACTGACAATCCCAAAGTGACATGTAAGTCAAGGAAAAAAACAGTAGACAGAAAACAAATGTGGCCTCAGGAGTTTGCTCATAAATTTATATGGCAGTAACACTGTATTGGATAGCCTCAGACAAGATATAAAGATCCAGAATTGTCTCTGCTAATGTATTATTTCTACCTGATACAGTGGAGATTACCTTGTAGTTATTTCATGTTTTTAACATTTTTTTTCTCCCATCATTAAGTATTCAGTAGTTCTAATTTATCACTTTAATATTGAGTTGTTTTGGCATAGATGCTTGGACTATGAACTGAATTGCATCAACAAAATAGGAACCTTTGTGCATGTTTGTTAGAGATACACACCAAAGAGATACATACCCCATACTTATGTCTACAATGCTTTGTGCTACAGTAATTACTTCTATCAAGAGAAAATTCAGTACCCCTTTTGTGAACTAGTGCTATGTGGCACCAGCTTGGCCTAAAATTGTTATTTTTATTCCCCAAACTTTAAAAGCTACTATAAGAGATCAAGACTTCAACATTCCAGGTACACTTAACAAAAGGAAGGGACAGAGCACCTCAAAATACAAACGGGCAGATGGTGAAAAGAGGGAAGCTGCCCCAGCACATCATACCTTGTTCAATCCTTTGTGCATTGCTGCTTTCTTCTTGATGCTAACATACAAGGTAGGCAAACGACAAGTGCCCTGGAGTGGAATTTATTTGCCCTGACTTGCATACCCAAGTGTCAGACACAAATTAGACACACTGGGTTCCCCTTATAAACAGTGGAAAGCAATGAGCCCATCCAGAGGACATTGTATTACACCCTAAAAACAGATGCCTAGAACAGGTTACACGAGCTTCTTAGTGCAGATACCTATTTTCACTGCTGTCTCTGTGTTGGAGTATGGAGTGCTCATTCCATTTCTCCATGCCTTTCCCATTAGCAGAGCAAAGATAAACCATCTGTCTTCAGTATCAGGACATCACAGCCTCTGCCAACAGCCAAGTTCTGTCACTGATGCATGACTCTCTAAGCCAGACAAAACCATTAGGAGTAATTCCTGCCTTGGTTTTATTCGCTACATTTGTGTAGGAAGCCCACTAACCTTGTTCAGCCTTTCCCCTTAAAACTGCTGTTAGAACATTGCATTCAAGTTATGCTTTGGTGATGACAACTGCTTTAAGCCAGCCAACCTCTGTAGCTGAAAGAAAGGTCCTAGTGCAGCAGATCCATTCTGGACCCCACAGCAAAGCAAGAGGCAACACCAGAACAAGAGAAATTGCGTACACCAGAAGCTGACGATGTTAACTCATAATCTGAACAGTGTTGTACTAACAGTGCCAAGGAGGAATTGAAAGAATACCGTCAGGATCTCAGGAATACCTAAACCTCTGAAATCATGGCAGGGAAATTGTGAAGCATGAAAATGAACCACTTTGTGTTGCTGCTTAGCAAACTGAGACCAAACTATTTTCACTTTCATTCTCAGAGCCAGGTCTTTAGGAGAAAGTTGGGACTTCAGCTGGCCGCGATCACAGTGCAAAAAATTGTCACAGCTTCAGTCCTATTAGCTATAGGTGATTCAGACATGAACTCAGATATGAATCACTGATTGTGAGGTGAGCTCTGGGAGTCCAGCTACAGGTCCAGTGTGCCAAACCTGCACTTCAATGTTGACTAAGGCACGAGAGCGAGAAAGAACATCTCAAGGGCAAAGCAATTTTGGGCCCCACACTACAAGAAAGACATCGAGGCCCTGGAGCATGTCCAGAGAAGAGCAATAAAGCTGTGAAGGTTCTGGAGCACAAGTATTATGGGGAGCGGCTGAGGGAACTGGGATTGTCCTGTCTAGAGAAGAAGAGGCCCAGGGGAGACTTTATCACTCTCTACAATTGCCTGAAAGGAGGCTGTGGCGAGATGGCAGTCAGCCACTTCTCCCAAGTAATAGGAATAGGATGGGAGGCAATGGGCTCAAGTCGCGCCAGGGGAGGTTCAGGTTGGATATAAGGAAAACTTTCTTCTCAGAAAGACTGGCCAGGCACTAGAACAGGTTGCACATGGAGGTGGTGGAGTTACCATCCCTGGAGGTGCTCAAAGAAATGCGGAGATGTGCCACTGAGGGACATGGTTAATGGGCATGGTGGGGATAGACTGATGGTTGGTCTGGGTGATCTTAGTGGTCTTTTCCAACCTTAATGATTCTATGATTCTTTGATGGGCAGTGTTACGTCATCCCAGTGTACACCTTGGGTCTCTTCACTTCCAAAAGCTGCACACAGGAAAAAGATATGTGAATTGATACTATCCCAGTAGAAGATAAAATATAGAAAACATACGAAATCTTGGAGGAAGAGACTCAGCCATCTCTCGTACCTGCCTACTGAGTGGACACATCTGCAGTAACAGCATGTTCCTCCATATTCAACAAAATGTGGCGTATGGCCTGTTCCGCAATAATCTTGGCAAAAATGTTCTAGTATTTGTCTGACTTGTGCATTTTCCAAAAGGACTTCAGTGAGAGAAGGAAGAACTATATTCTCTGGAGGCTATTCTGAAAAATCATGCCCTTAAAATGTTTGGAGATCCCTGAACAGAAAATGTGATACAAGTGGACATTTCCCCACGGGATGTGATGCTTCAGGCCAGAGCTGCCTTTCAGAGAGGGTCATTTCATTAATTTAGCCTCACTCTGCTACACTCAGGATTTTCTGCATTCAGAATAGGGCTCTGTGCTTATTCTAGACAACCATTAAGAGATTAGAAGAGTAATCCAAATTTGTGTAAAGATCTGAACAGACAAGACCCGAGTTGCATTTAAAAAATAAATGTACAATCAGCATTTCTACTACAAATCAAAACATAACTCATGTCTAAATCTTTCCACATGCTCAGCTGCCTGTGGAAGTAGTACCATCCACTTCTGCAAGTTCCCTTTGATTGACTGGCAGTGAAAATCAGAAAGGAGAACCGTCCTTAGGCTGATCTGTGAGATAGAAAATGAATGATTGAGTGAAAGTTGTCAAATGCCTTGCTTGCAAGTGAGTATGAGCAAACAAGTCTCATATTTCTTCCCATCTTAAGTGTAGAGTGTCACATCACACCAGAGATTTTCTGGGGTGATGATTTTCTGGGGATACAGTGTAGGAAAGCTTTTTTATTGTATAATCATTTGAACTGTGTTATTGATGAGTCAATAATTAACATTAATTAGGAATTTTGGAATACTAGGCTTTCAAAATATTAATTGTACTAACAGATTCCTGGCTTTCAGGTTCTGCTAACAAAATGTGAATCTGCTAACAAATTATTGGCTCAATCCTTATTGTGTACATATGTATATATATATTTCTCAATATATCCTTCCCCCCTTTTTTTTCCTTTTTCTCTTTTTCCATAACAATAGTTTGGAAGGAGATTAGCCTGTTCTGGGTTTCATTCCCTTAGGGCTGAGATCTCATGAAGATGATTTTAATTTTGCTCTGCAGCATAATTTCCAGCCCTGAGCTGGCTTTGAGCTCAGCCAGCTACAGCTCCGAGGGTATCTTAAAGCATCTGTCTTTGACTTGGCTTCACTGGTAATATTGACCCTTCTTGAAGGAATTTTCTTCTACAAACAACAACATTATTAAGAAAATATTCACTGCCTGATCTTCCAAAGGGAATCAAACACTTCTCTCTCCCCTCTTCCACCTCAGCAGCACCCAGGACTGCCCCTGCAACACTGTTCCTGAGAACAAAACCCCACAAATGCTAAGTTGGTTGCCAATGTCATCTCCAACATAATCAACTATTGACTCAATTAAAAAATCCTTTTAAGTGATGCACGGGGATAATTTTTTTTTAAGTATTCCTCATTTATAATTATTATTTCACTTGTGAATCTTCCACGCTCCATTGAAAATGCCATATGGAAAACAAATCAGTTTGCTACTGTGACTAATGTTTACTGCCACTTCTGCTCTGAAGCTTTGGGCCAAGTTTTGAAATCATCAGACCTTTCTCTGGCAAAACTGCTGGTGAGGTTGGTCGGTACAATTAAAATCAGAATTTAAGTAGAAGCAGTGCTATGGGAAATGGCAGTATGCCTAGCCTGGTCACCAACAGCAATCGAGGAATGTAATAGCAGGCAGTTCTTTATTCAAGCAGTGGCCTAGAACTATTTTATATGCTAAATATGATAGAATTTAAATTGCACTGCTTTGTTTGGAGAAGGATGATACATCCTGGTTGCATCATGTTGCTGATGATGGGGAGCTTCACGCTCTCTTAGGACCTTCACAGCCTTGCAAGTCATTTGTACTTTTCCTTAGCTCAGCCTTTCTATTTTCAATAGTATCATACTCTGGCCCTGAAATATGATTTCCTTAATTATACTCTCGTATTGCACCTGTCACTCCTGTCTCATATATTTCCCCTTCACTTTGCTGTTCCCTGATCCTCCAGAGAAACACTGAGTGCATTTTTTTCCTTGCAGTACTGCCCTTAATTTCACTGAGTGCAGGAGTTACTCATACAGAATAGTGACTCTCAGAGTTATACTCTTCTCTTTTTAGAAGTCTGGTCTTAAATTGGATTTTCTCTCACCTTCTGCTGTGTTCTAAGTGTACTCTGTACTTTTTCCCAACAGTCAGTAGTACAAGAAATTCATTTACTGTCAAGGATTGGCCCTATACTGCACATATTTGTTCAGGTAGAAGTCATTGGCTCACCTTCCAGCCATATACAGAAGGTTATCACAATAACTGTAAAGAATGGGATTTTCTTTCAAATGAACACTTGAGTTCTGTGCAATTGGAAGGGGCCGACTAGATATGAATGCGTGAAGCATGCCAGAGTTTTTGGCTACTCTGCTCTGGGTGTTTAATGAAAGTTTTGATTGAAGTTTCTATGGCTGAGTCCTGTATGAGCAAATTCTGTTCTAACCACCATATGGAATTCCCATTGGTGAGAGCTTATGCGGAGGATGTCATGAGAATCTGTATTAAAAAAACAACAGTGATTGCTAACAGAGATCAGAAAGGAGGACTTGGCTCTGTTCAGTAAAACACTTAGTCATCCAAAGATATGTGTACAAAGTATTGAAGGGTGTAGGAGTCGCTTAGAACTAAGGACTTCAGGGTTTTGGACTGTTTGTATCATTATTATGTATTATTTATTAATAATAGTAAGTCTAATCACTACTTGGAGGATAAGACAGTTGGCAACAATAACTCTATTAGCCAAAATCATGACTGTTTCAAAACACCATCTGTTGATGGTTACCTCTAAGCAATGAAAATAGAAACCAAACTTACATGGTGGTTAATGATGGAGCAACCTAGGACTTCAGTACTCTGGATGAGGACACATGGCTGGGCATAGACTTTATTATTTAAAGGACAACTGCTTTTTAGTGTTTCCATTTATTTCTGTGTGGATGTCTTGGCTTCTTTTCCCCAGCAGTCTTGTAAATTACCACATTTTTGTCATATACAATCATTTACTATTAATCCTAAAAAGAAGTATAGGACAGAAATGTCCCTTTTGCATCACCAAATGCATCTTTCAATTATCACAAGCAACCACATAATACGGAGTGGAAAGTATCCTGCTAATACTACCTGTGGAATCTTTGAAATCAAAGAAGACATATACATTTAAGGTTTCCATCCCAAAGCAAAGCGTAGTATTAAAAATATAGGGCACAACACATGTCAGTTTAACAGAAAACACAGTTAATGTTGCAAAGTAAAGCTCTTGAAAATTAGGGAATGACAGATTGATTGTTGCCATGGAGAAGTCCTTGAGAGCATTAATCACTGCCTTGAGAGCTGAGATTGAATAGTGTGTAGAAAAGAAAGCACGTGGCCACACGCGGAACCGCAATGTGAAAGCAAAATATCACATAGCTGCTCATTAAAGGAGTACCATTATCCTGTACGCTGAAGGTAGGTGTCCTGTGAAAAGAAACAGTATGGGATCACGTAATTAACATTCTACATCATGCATATGCACAGTGAATGTTCTGAGAGCTTGCTGGCATCTCTGGACATTTGAGTGCTTGACTATGAAAGGTTGTTCTTTTATGCAGTTGTGACTGAATGAAAAATCTGCATCCATTTCTCCTAGGAAAGATGTGCATTGACAGAAGATTTGTTATAGTTCATACTGCTTCACTTCAGCCCAAGGGTCCTCATTTATAGTGGAAGGAGGGCAATGTTCAGAGTACAGAAAGCACACTTAAGAACCTGAAGATTTGGGTCACGTCTTCACTGTATGGCAGGTGAGCAACCTGTGGGGCTCTGGTTCTGGTGTCCTTGGCGTTTCAGGTGGGAGATCTCATGGAGCACACAATGGAGCTGGAAATATAAGTGGAGCAGGGCTGGGATGAGGATGTGCACCAGACTGGATGTACAGGATGCTCCACAGAGCATCTTCCCACAGTGAAAACACTGAGGTCCTCTCTGCTCTGACACAAGCATACTGTATGGTCTTGAGCAAGACACTTTTCTGCTCTGCATCTCAGCTTTTCTATCTGTAAAACAGGGGCAACAGTGCTTAACCTTCCAAATGTCTTTGTGAGCAATGGGTAAGAAGATATTTAAGCTCAGTGTGTTACATGGATGCATTTATAATGTAATTAAGGATTTTTGAAAATAGTAGTCTACATTTTACATGGCTGTTTTTGTTTTCCTCTCCCTGCTTTGTTCTTTATTTACTGTTTTAATTGATTTTGGAAAAAATCTTACTCTTTCACTGCTCTTTAATGTGAGCATTGGCTGCCCTTTACTGTCCAGTCATGTTTAATATTCCCAAAATTTATCAACCTGTTATTTACAAACTGCCTAATCAAACAGTTTAACAAACAAGACTCAGAACAAGACAAAAGATCCTGTGTTAGTCCATTACTGAGTAAATAATCTGCTTGGGTCATGTATAATTAATCAGTCTGCAGTTCTACAGAGGGTTCAACCATTCCTGTCCATCCTGGCAAACAGTACAGTGCTCCGTGTTGTGGGTGTCTCTGCTGCAAATGCAAGCAGTCAGCTGTGTGCTTTCTTCAAGAAAGGAAACCAAAACACTTAACGTGGCTCTTTGGAGAAGGTAGAGAACTGTCAGCACAAACTGGAGAGCACTGGGGTGTGTGAGTGGAAGGGCCAATGTGTGACCTCTGTTCCCTCTGCTAGACTGAGTCAAACTCAGTGATGGACCAGACTTATTGTACTGGTAGCTGCCCATACTCGATACTCTGGCATCTGTCAGAAGGAATAATACTTGTCTGAATTGGTGTGACACGTTGCTTTGAGGCATGTAAGCCTCAGCCAGCTTGCATTTCTGAAAGTCACACTTTCAGCACAGGCTGAGGGGTTTAATACCAGCAATATCATAGCATGGTTTCCTGAGTTACACTCTCTTGTACACTCACGCAGATCCGAGTAGACACCTGACTTTCTAAAGTGTGAGTTTGTTCCTTGTCTTCGTCTTCCATGTGCCCATGATAGGCAGGTTAGTTGATGACAGGGAAGTCCTAGCAGTCACAGTTTTTTAATACCAAGTCATTAAATCACCTGCTTTGACCTATGCCATTCATGGATGCCATTCCTTCAGTTTCAACCACTTACAAATAACTTCTGCCTTTCTGAGAAGGAACTTGTGGTGGACACTCAGGTAGGAGCAAGAGGATTCACCACCTCCTGTGGGCTTGTCTCAGTCCCCTGTCAATCTGCAAATCACGTGACTCTTCTTTTAGCACCCATCTGCTGTCTACTTTATTCTCTTAGATTGAAAAGCTCCAATATTTTCTCTTTGTAAAAGTGCTTAAGCACTACAGTCAAATTATCCATCAATCTTCTTTGTGTCAAGACAGAAACATCAAACTCTGTGTTTCATTTGCAGGCTTTGTTTTAACCTTTTAATCGTTTCCTGGGCTCTTATTTGTACCACCTCTACTTCTAGATTACTTCTAAATTTTGGGGGCAGAATGCTATTACTGGTGCTACTCATGCTATATGCAGAGGTAAATTCACTTCCTTACATTAGTTACACTATTCATGAATTGTCAAATCTCCTGTTTAATTATTATGGCACTTGACTAACTTAGCTGACAGCCCCTTTGAAGATTTTCTACTGGAAAAGTAAACAGTGTAAATGGAACGCCCTGGATGGCAAATAGAAGACTTTTCCCCATTGATTCCCACAGACTATGTCTTGTTTAAAGCTATTATGATGAGATAAAGGGAATGCAGGTACTTTTCAATTAAGTAAAAATGATCTCCCTTTGGGGGAAATTCTTCAAGAATATTGTGTAAAGAAACAATCCAATGCTACTCCATTTTTTTTCTGGATACATGAAATTAAGATCACTTGATGAACAAAATTATTCTAGCTTCATGCAATTTATAGCAAAGTGATCACAGAATGAATCATACAATCATAGAATGGCCTAGGTTGAAGAGAAACTCAAAAATCATCCAGTTTCAACCCCCCTGTCATGGGCAGAGTGGCCAACCACTAGAGCAGGCTGCCCAGAGCCACATCCAGCTTTGCCTTGAACTCCTCCAGGGATGGGGTATCCACAACCTCTCTGGGCAACCTGTTCAGTACTCATCTTTCCACTCTCTTGTGTCTTTTTTGTGGTGCCTGGATAATCTCTGGGCTGAGTTTATACATCATTTGGGATGCTTGGGAGAAGCAGACACCAGGTCCTCATGGAGAGCCTGTCCCTCCAGTCTGTACTGTTGTATGTTTCTGTGAAGCTCATCACAATCATCCTGTTCTTGCTACTTGCCCACCTTTCCCACTGCACAGGCCTGTTCCATGACTAAGGTGCCTTTCTAGGTGCTGAAGAAGCATAAATAATAAGCAGAAGTATCAGAGAGGAATTGTAGATTTCAGCCTCAAACAGTTGAAGCAGTAAAGGAGGCATCTAATGATACGATGGAAGAAGCAACGAATATTAACTGAGATTACTTCAAATCTCTCTCTCTTCAGGCAGAGCAGAAAGAATAGATAATGATCAAAAAACTCCTTCTGAAAATGCAGCTCCCAGCCCTTGTGACTCAAGCCCCAGTGGAGCGAGGCCACAGAGACTATCAATGCTGAGTCCTCGAGCCCTTGATGCTCTCTGCGGGAGGCCCTTGAATGTGCCTAAGATGATGCTACAGCCCAGCCAAGTTTTCTGATGAATAACTCCATAGGGGGCAGAGGCCTGTTGAAGGTCATGAAACGTTTCTGCTGACACTGATGTTAAATACTAAATCCTTCTGCTTTTGTACCAAATCAGCTTGAACCCAGCTCTGTGCTGCAGTCCCAGCCACTTGTCTATTTATGAAGGCAGGTGCAATGAAGCTGGTACAGAAGACCACCTCTGATAGGCAAACCCTGTCTTCAGCAATCACCTGAATCCATGAATGCTTTTGTAGCATCCAGTACAACCCAGTTATAAACTTCCTCTACTAAGAAATTAATTTTTCTAGCCCCTTAGACCTTTCTGTATATTGAAGAGACAACTTCAGGAAAAACAACAATCCAAAAGATGAAAACAAAAAGCTTTGCTCTTTGCCCTGCATTGCCAGAAGCACTTTAATTTATTAAAAAAAAAAAAAAAAAACACATAAAATTGAACTTTCATTCTTTGTTTTCTATAGGCTTTTAGAAATTGAAGTGAGGCTTCAATTTCTGTGCCAGACTTGAAGACCATTCTGTATGTCCAAATACGTTTGTTACTTCCAAGTATTTTCACTGCTCTAATTCTCTGTCCTGCAGACCTTGTCACATTTATAATGTAGACTATACATGTGTAGTAAATGTGATTTCTAATATCAGTCAAAGCCCATGGGCTTTGTGCTGACCCAGTACTGCAGCATCTCAGAATAGCTCTAAGCTTGCTGTGGGCTGAGCTTCTTCTTGATCACAAATGTCCCATGGCCAAGGGCTGGGAACTCAGGCAGCTCTAGCACTGCATAGCTCTACCACTGGCACTGGAAGCCAGGAGAAAGGGTCAGAAGGTGGGAGAGGAGGATGAAGATGGCTCTGGGGGACCCAAGAATGAGGAGGATGAAACCTCACCACTGGCATCACACTCCTTCTGAGGAAGGCCTCAGAGTGGAGATGACTTGTAACCCTGCCCCTGACTTGGCTCAACCCTGATGCAGAGGGACACTGGCAGGATGAGCACCACACCAGAGATAAGAGGAACAGAGTAAAAAGACTTTTCTGTATAACAGTTCAAACTGCATTACTGATGAGACTATTTACAAGTTTGGACTCCTGAAATGTTACAGTATTACCTGGTTCAACAAATTCTTAGCTCTACTCAATAATACAAATTTCAGGACAACAACGTTCTGAGCCTCTCATACCACAGACAGGTGATTAGGTTTTGCCTTGTAGGTGCCTTCATGGATAGCATCATAAACACAGGGCAATGTTGCAAGAACCTGAGCTGTCTGAAGGAATGGAGCCTGATTTCTTCAGTGCAGACATTTGCTTGGCTGTTAGACCCTTGTACTAGGCATGAACTTCTTCCTCAGGAATACAGTTGCACCAGGTTGTTGAGTTATCTCTAAATATAGTTCAAGTATGGGTGCTTCACAATTATGTGAAGCTCATTTGAGTTTAAGGGGACCAATGTCTAGCGGGAGATAGGAGCTGTGAAAGGGCCATGAACTGTGCTTTTTGCGATCATACACTCACCTGCAGAGCTCGTGCACCAGCACTGTTCTGGGCAGTACTGCAGACACCTCACGCTTGGCCAGCCAAGTAATTCTGTTGCCTGAAAGCAGCAAGAGATTATTGTCATAAACTGGACGAACCACCCTAGGAGACAGACCACAAGCTTTGTTCTGTGCTCCTCATTTGAAGCAATCTGAGAAACCTATTTGTACAAGATACACTGGACGCTTTGAAATGTTTTCAGATGCTCTCCAATTGGAAAATATGCTCTATAAAACTCAGAATATAACCTAGAATAGAAGTGATTTCATCTGATTCATCTGACCAGACACAGAGGAATGCATGAATGCACAGAGCAACCTGAAAGCAAACCATAGCCTAAGAAATGTATTGTCAAGAGTGTGAATTCAGCTCCCTGCACAATGTACTTGCCTATGCCTGGACTGCAGATGTTTCCTCGTAACAGAAGTCCTAATAATCAGTTCTGCAAATGATAATTTGATTTTTTTTTCCTCCCTGAGTGTTAGTTTCCTTTTAGAAGTATACCTGAGGTATGCTAATGAGGGAAAAAAGGGAAATATTCTTAGCTTATCCCTTTTGCCTGCCCCTGCTCTTGCCCTTGAGTAAACTATAACTCAGGAAGCCCTGAAGTGGCACAGGTGAAGGAAGGATGTAGGCACCACAGATATACCTCAGGCACCTCTGAAAACCAATCTATCGACCTAACATCATGCTTTTGTGCCTTGTAGCAGTGCTTGGGAATTTCAGATTGACTCATTGCTTGGAATTGATCGAATCATACTTCTTTTTCATTCAGCCAGTCAGTAAGGAAGGCTGAGTTCATCAGCTGAACAGGCAAACCAGATAAGACAGGTTTGGGAAAGCATTTTTATTGTTCCAAAGATTTTGTATTCAGACATTATAGACTTGAGTAAATTCTAATTGTGTTCCTAACTCTACATTTAATAAATGGACCATGGAGAAGGAAAAAAGGGCTGTGAGCAGTGGGAGGAAAAACAGGAAATGAGACCATGAATCAAACCTGGTCTTGAAAATGACAGGCTGGCTACAAATCCTGCAGCTCACTTGCTACTGATGTGAACCACACTAGTCAGATAAAAGTATATCAACATAAATAATCACATATTAATATGACATAATATTAATATATTAAGCTTGGAAGCCTACAGGCAAATCTGAGGGTCCTGAACTGCACAATATGCATTAACTAAATAAGTTTCACATCAGCTTCCTGTGGATAGTGCTGCAAGGCATGGGACCCAGGCTGCCCTCTGTGGAAAGTACAGAGATCTCTGAGGTGATTTGTGTATAATCATAATCCAATATACAGTGTGTAGTAGCCAACAGGGAAATAAAGAATAATAAAATAGCCCAGGTACCCTAGAAATGATCTTGAGGAAGCAGTGGTGGTCTGCAGATGGGACTCATCACGTGGAGGTCTCAGACACCAACTAGAACTGAAGAACTTGCAGACTTTTCTATTCAGGTCGTTGATGACAGGAGGAATGTAGGTACTATCAAAATCCTTCCACGCTGAACATTTCTAAGGACTAGATTACCATCAAGGGACAACCATTTGAAGTCATATGGTACAACACGCTCATGCAGTGAGTGAACAGGATGACCCTCTGCAGAATGAAAACTCACAGCAGGTGTGCAATGAGCCTTTATATGTCAACTCACCTATCAAGTGTTTTCATGGCATTTTATAAGCCTTGAGACAACACTGAAACTTAATACTATCAACATTCCTGGGTTATCTGGGATTTATTTGTTAGTGAATGTCTGGCAACGCTGTCCTTTACTACTCTGTGGCTTTACACTATAGCTAACATTTTGAGTATTAAGTGGTACGAGAACTATTTTGACTACGAAGGAATATGTTCAGGCAAGAACAAATTCAGACTGGACAAGAGCATTGCTTTTCAATGAAATCTCAGTTGTTTATTACCTGTCCATAGAAATATCTGGAGTATGTGGAAAAGAGCACAGCACCACATGAACTAAATGTTTTTAATCTAGTAAAATACTGCTTGTTTTTCAGATACACAATGAAATATTTGAAGTCCATCAGTTTGAGGTGGATTTTCAGCTTACACAATTCATAAATACTTTCAGATCGAACAAGAATCAGAAGCAGTTAATAGGCTGGTATTGATTGCTATATTTTTATGTGTCACTTTGCTCTTGCATTATCTTTTTTTTCTTAGTAGAAATGTATTCTCTAGTAAGCACTAAAGAGAACTGATACGAAAGACCAATGTTCTGCTTTGGCACTGACTTACTGAGTGACCTTGGTCATGTCACTCTATCATATGCACCCCAGAAAAGCTTTACTATGACTGAAGATTAGGATGCAGGCATTTGAGGTAACACATATCAAAACAAGCCTGACTTAGCTGCACAGAACTCCTGTAGATGGATTAACACTGCTGAGTAGTAACATAAATTATTCTGTGCTGAGCTCTTTTTTGTTTCTTTACTTACGTCTGCTGCTTGCATTAGTTAGTCTAAACTAGGTTGTTGTTTTTCTCTGCCATGGCACAGCCAAATCTGTGTACTACATTGATAAACACTCGTCTTAAAATAAGCATATTACTTATGAGCACATATAAACTGTTTGAAGTTATACTTCTTTTTCTATTTCTATTCACAGATCACTTCTGAGAGTTGCAGAATAAAGATGAATTTATTTGTCAGTTGTTAATGACTTTTTTTTTTTTTTTTGTCTGCAAGGGTTTTTTCTAACATCAATTTGTAATAGTTTTCATCTAGCAATGTCCTTGAAAGAGCTCTCAGATATGTTTGACAGTCCACCAGAAAAGCTTCTGACATATAGATAGTTCTGGCCTGCAGCAAACAGTCTTTCATTTCCACCTATTATAGGGGAGCCATAAATTCTGGGGTACCTCAGCCATGCTTTTTCTGAAGTGAGTGTATGGACGTATTAAAATGACCCAAAGCAATTTGGGGTTGTAATTCTGACCATTTGTTCTTTAAGAATGATCTCTCTCCTTACCCACAACCTTTGCATATATTATAAGGTTCCGTAATTCCAAGTCATACAAAGCAAACATAAAAACCCACAGTAGGAAATAGGTGTTGCTAAAAACTTAATTCCTAAATATAAATCTTTCGGCTCAGTGAGACACGAGCATTTTCTCAGAACTCTCCAAGCAGAGAACAAGACAAATATATTAGAAGAGATATATTCAGGATTGGAGAAGGCATTCCCACTACAGTTCCATAGATAACTGAATAAATACAATTTGACCCTGGTGCAGAAAAAAACCCACAATACCCTCAGCTGGTTGGTTGGTGCTCACAAAGAGTCAAGCCAAATAGATACACAGTCCATTTATTCCCTTAGAAGTTCACAGCTACATGAGTGTTGAATTTCTAATATTGACCCCTCATGAAAAGTCATTTAACATTAATAAAAACAGGCATCAGCATTACGTCACATACATCAAGAGAACAGCTCATCTGTCTTTGATATATTTTCAAGCAATTTTTATTTGGTAGTAAAGTATTGAGAACATGTGAGCAGGGCTGTTGATACAACCAACATTGACACAGGCTGCAGCATTACGTCACATACATCAGAAATGAAATGAGTCAGTTGACACAGGCTGCAGCATTACGTCACATACATCAGAAATGAAATGAGTCAGTTGACACAGGCTGCAGCATTACGTCACATACATCAGAAATGAAATGAGTCAGTTGACACAGGCTGCAGCATTACGTCACATACATCAGAAATGAAATGAGTCAGTTGACACAGGCTGCAGCATTACGTCACATACATCAGAAATGAAATGAGTCAGTTGACACAGGCTGCAGCATTACGTCACATACATCAGAAATGAAATGAGTCAGTTGACACAGGCTGCAGCATTACGTCACATACATCAGAAATGAAATGAGTCAGTTGACACAGGCTGCAGCATTACGTCACATACATCAGAAATGAAATGAGTCAGTTGACACAGGCTGCAGCATTACGTCACATACATCAGAAATGAAATGAGTCAGTTGACACAGGCTGCAGCATTACGTCACATACATCAGAAATGAAATGAGTCAGTTGACACAGGCTGCAGCATTACGTCACATACATCAGAAATGAAATGAGTCAGTTGACACAGGCTGCAGCATTACGTCACATACATCAGAAATGAAATGAGTCAGTTGACACAGGCTGCAGCATTACGTCACATACATCAGAAATGAAATGAGTCAGTTGACACAGGCTGCAGCATTACGTCACATACATCAGAAATGAAATGAGTCAGTTGACACAGGCTGCAGCATTACGTCACATACATCAGAAATGAAATGAGTCAGTTGACACAGGCTGCAGCATTACGTCACATACATCAGAAATGAAATGAGTCAGTTGACACAGGCTGCAGCATTACGTCACATACATCAGAAATGAAATGAGTCAGTTGACACAGGCTGCAGCATTACGTCACATACATCAGAAATGAAATGAGTCAGTTGACACAGGCTGCAGCATTACGTCACATACATCAGAAATGAAATGAGTCAGTTGACACAGGCTGCAGCATTACGTCACATACATCAGAAATGAAATGAGTCAGTTGACACAGGCTGCAGCATTACGTCACATACATCAGAAATGAAATGAGTCAGTTGACACAGGCTGCAGCATTACGTCACATACATCAGAAATGAAATGAGTCAGTTGACACAGGCTGCAGCATTACGTCACATACATCAGAAATGAAATGAGTCAGTTGACACAGGCTGCAGCATTACGTCACATACATCAGAAATGAAATGAGTCAGTTGACACAGGCTGCAGCATTACGTCACATACATCAGAAATGAAATGAGTCAGTTGACACAGGCTGCAGCATTACGTCACATACATCAATAGGCTGCAGTAATCCATTGTGATCAGCAGTAAACACATTGGGTGATATATTTTCAAGCAATTTTTATTTGGTAGTAAAGTGGCTAACAGCCAATGCTTCAGCAGTATCTTAAGCCCCAAGGAAGGCAGATACTGAAATGCTGGCTGACAAACACTTTAAATCCAAATAAAAATTGCTTGAAAATATATCACCCAATGTGTTTACTGCTGATCACAATGGATTACTGCAGCCTGTGTCAACTGACTCATTTCATTTCTCTTAGTAGATGTAAACATCATGTTGGTTCAAATAAAAATTGCTTGAAAATATATCACCCAATGTGTTTACTGCTGATCACAATGGATTACTGCAGCCTGTGTCAACTGACTCATTTCATTTCTCTTAGTAGATGTAAACATCATGTTGGTTCAAATAAAAATTGCTTGAAAATATATCACCCAATGTGTTTACTGCTGATCACAATGGATTACTGCAGCCTGTGTCAACTGACTCATTTCATTTCTCTTAGTAGATGTAAACATCATGTTGGTTCAAATAAAAATTGCTTGAAAATATATCACCCAATGTGTTTACTGCTGATCACAATGGATTACTGCAGCCTGTGTCAACTGACTCATTTCATTTCTCTTAGTAGATGTAAACATCATGTTGGTTCAAATAAAAATTGCTTGAAAATATATCACCCAATGTGTTTACTGCTGATCACAATGGATTACTGCAGCCTGTGTCAACTGACTCATTTCATTTCTCTTAGTAGATGTAAACATCATGTTGGTTCAAATAAAAATTGCTTGAAAATATATCACCCAATGTGTTTACTGCTGATCACAATGGATTACTGCAGCCTGTGTCAACTGACTCATTTCATTTCTCTTAGTAGATGTAAACATCATGTTGGTTCAAATAAAAATTGCTTGAAAATATATCACCCAATGTGTTTACTGCTGATCACAATGGATTACTGCAGCCTGTGTCAACTGACTCATTTCATTTCTCTTAGTAGATGTAAACATCATGTTGGTTCAAATAAAAATTGCTTGAAAATATATCACCCAATGTGTTTACTGCTGATCACAATGGATTACTGCAGCCTGTGTCAACTGACTCATTTCATTTCTCTTAGTAGATGTAAACATCATGTTGGTTCAAATAAAAATTGCTTGAAAATATATCACCCAATGTGTTTACTGCTGATCACAATGGATTACTGCAGCCTGTGTCAACTGACTCATTTCATTTCTCTTAGTAGATGTAAACATCATGTTGGTTCAAATAAAAATTGCTTGAAAATATATCACCCAATGTGTTTACTGCTGATCACAATGGATTACTGCAGCCTGTGTCAACTGACTCATTTCATTTCTCTTAGTAGATGTAAACATCATGTTGGTTCAAATAAAAATTGCTTGAAAATATATCACCCAATGTGTTTACTGCTGATCACAATGGATTACTGCAGCCTGTGTCAACTGACTCATTTCATTTCTCTTAGTAGATGTAAACATCATGTTGGTTCAAATAAAAATTGCTTGAAAATATATCACCCAATGTGTTTACTGCTGATCACAATGGATTACTGCAGCCTGTGTCAACTGACTCATTTCATTTCTCTTAGTAGATGTAAACATCATGTTGGTTCAAATAAAAATTGCTTGAAAATATATCACCCAATGTGTTTACTGCTGATCACAATGGATTACTGCAGCCTGTGTCAACTGACTCATTTCATTTCTCTTAGTAGATGTAAACATCATGTTGGTTCAAATAAAAATTGCTTGAAAATATATCACCCAATGTGTTTACTGCTGATCACAATGGATTACTGCAGCCTGTGTCAACTGACTCATTTCATTTCTCTTAGTAGATGTAAACATCATGTTGGTTCAAATAAAAATTGCTTGAAAATATATTGAGAACATGTGAGCAGGGCTGTTGATACAACCAACATGATGTTTACATCTACTAAGAGAAATGAAATGAGTCAGTTGACACAGGCTGCAGTAATCCATTGTGATCAGCAGTAAACACATTGGGACAGATGTCTTACAAGAAAGTGGAAGGAATCAGTGTCTGCAACCTACTGTAGCAAACCTGCTTTAGCAGGGGCTTGGACTTGATGATCCCCACCGGTCCTTTCCAACCCCTACAAATTTGTGATTCCGTGAAGAAAAGACTTTGCAAATTATTACGGTTATTATTATTCTTCTCCAGTG
>VXAB01006875.1:204041-245990 GCA_013399175.1 Odontophorus gujanensis | reverse complement strand
GGACGTATTAAAATGACCCAAAGCAATTTGGGGTTGTAATTCTGACCATTTGTTCTTTAAGAATGATCTCTCTCCTTACCCACAACCTTTGCATATATTATAAGGTTCCGTAATTCCAAGTCATACAAAGCAAACATAAAAACCCACAGTAGGAAATAGGTGTTGCTAAAAACTTAATTCCTAAATATAAATCTTTCGGCTCAGTGAGACACGAGCATTTTCTCAGAACTCTCCAAGCAGAGAACAAGACAAATATATTAGAAGAGATATATTCAGGATTGGAGAAGGCATTCCCACTACAGTTCCATAGATAACTGAATAAATACAATTTGACCCTGGTGCAGAAAAAAACCCACAATACCCTCAGCTGGTTGGTTGGTGCTCACAAAGAGTCAAGCCAAATAGATACACAGTCCATTTATTCCCTTAGAAGTTCACAGCTACATGAGTGTTGAATTTCTAATATTGACCCCTCATGAAAAGTCATTTAACATTAATAAAAACAGGCATCAGCATTACGTCACATACATCAAGAGAACAGCTCATCTGTCTTTGATATATTTTCAAGCAATTTTTATTTGGTAGTAAAGTGGCTAACAGCCAATGCTTCAGCAGTATCTTAAGCCCCAAGGAAGGCAGATACTGAAATGCTGGCTGACAAACACTTTAAATCCAAATAAAAATTGCTTGAAAATATATTGAGAACATGTGAGCAGGGCTGTTGATACAACCAACATGATGTTTACATCTACTAAGAGAAATGAAATGAGTCAGTTGACACAGGCTGCAGTAATCCATTGTGATCAGCAGTAAACACATTGGGACAGATGTCTTACAAGAAAGTGGAAGGAATCAGTGTCTGCAACCTACTGTAGCAAACCTGCTTTAGCAGGGGCTTGGACTTGATGATCCCCACCGGTCCTTTCCAACCCCTACAAATTTGTGATTCTGTGAAGAAAAGACTTTGCAAATTATTACGGTTATTATTATTCTTCTCCAGTGCAACAAGTCCCAGAAGATAAGAGAGGCTTCACTGCACATTATATCTTGGCTAATAACAAGATGCAGAGAGCGGGTAAAATAAACGAAGAGGCCAGATGGTAGAAGAAGAAAAACAGTGTATATTCATATATGCCGAAAAAGACTTGGGGGTACTGGTGGATGCCAAGCTAGCCATGAGCCAGCAATGTCCATATCCTGGGCTGCACCAAAAGCAGCGTGATCAGCAGGTCGAGGGGGTTGCTCGCACTCCTCTGTCCTGTGCTGGTGAGAACTCATCTGGAGTACTGTGTCCAGATGCAGAGTCTTCAGTACAGCAGAGATGTGGACGTGTCAGAGGAGGGCCACAAAAATGATCCAAGGGATGGAACACCTTCCTTATGAGGACAGGTTGAGAGAGCTGGTGGTGTTTGGCTTGGAGAAAAGAAGGCTCTGGGGAGACTTGAGAGTGACCTTTCAGGATTTAAAGGAAGGGTATGAGAAAGAAGGGGACAGACTCTTCAGTAGGGTCTGTTATGATAGGATAAGAGGAAAAGGTTTCAATCTAAAGGAAAGGAGATTTTACAATAACAGTGGTGAGGCACCGAATCAGGATGCCCAGAGATGTGGTGGATGCCCTGTCATGAGAGAAACTCAAGATCTGGCTGGACAGAGCTCTGAGCAACATGATCAAGCTGCAGCTGTCCCTTTTCACTGCAGGGAGTTGGACCACATGATCTGTAAGGGTCCCTTCCAAGTCAAACGATTCAATGATTCTGTGATATATACCTCCTGTGTAAACGTGTTTCGTGCCTCCCATTTAGAGAAGATAAATTCATAGATGTTTCTGATATTATTGGCATCCAAAATGCAGTGTGTTTTCTGAGGTTACGCACTAGAGAACTTGTTCTCCTCTCAGGCCTCTCCCCAGCACAAACCTCTGCAGTTTTGGCAATCCGGGCAGGCCACCAGTCCCATCCAACCTACAGAACAGATGTTATCTCCAGGAGCAGCCAGATCTGAGCGAACTTTTTAATTTAGGTTGAAAACGTATTATGTGTTACTAACATTATTCATCTCTTGGAACAAAGACTACATATCCAAAGGGGCAATGGTAATTACCCAAAGGAGTTAATGGTCCAAGGGGGTTAATGGTAATTTTATAACGTTATAAAAACGGGTTGAGGTACTAATTTGGACTAGATGTCCTTCAAAGGTCCCTTCCAACACAAACAATTCTATGTTTCAGGCCCAGGTTTCCAGCACGGCCCTGAGGAACACTCCCCACAGGGGCCCACCCTGACCCACTGTTACATCTTTGCTTTGGAGACGCACACACGCCAAATCCAGAAGGCGCCCTTACAGAAGGAACGTGCCACAGCGGGTCACGACGAACGGCACTTCCCCACATGCAGCCCAGCCCCACACATCTCCCTCAGCCTGGGGCCGGAACTACACTACCCAGCGGGCCCTCCGCGGGAGCACCGCACTCCGCCCCCTCCTCTCCACGCTAAGGATCCTGGGAGTAGGAGTCTTCCCCCACCTCCCCGCCTACCCACCCACCTCGGGAAGTTGGCGCTGGGAAAGTTTCCGCAGCCTTTCCGGGTACCTCGCCGCTCTTCGGCGGATGTGCGCGGTTTCCATGGCTACGGCCCCGCAGCCAATAGAGAGACGGTTTCTAGGCGCGGAAGGCGGGACGAAGCGAGGAACGGTCCAATGAGAGGCGGCGTTGTTGAGGGGCGCGCTGGCAGCGGGTACAGAGAGTCTCCTTGGGGCCGTCCCCGGCTGCGGCCTGGTAGCGCCGGGTGAAGATGGGCGCCAGCGGCAGCACTCGGCGTGTCACCTTCGAGGCGGATGAGAATGAGAACATCACAGTGGTGAAGGGCGTGCGGGTGAGAGCGGGGCTCCCCCGGGCCTGGGTATCTTCTCCGGGACTGATTCTTCTCCGTTCTGTGAGGGGCACGTGGGGCCCCGGCGCTGCTCCTTGTGTCTTCCTCATCTTTCTTCCCGTTTTGTGCCGCTACGCTGCTGGCATCAGTCTCCTGTTCCCTTCTCTCATTGGGTTTTGCCCGTTTTCTGCCCCTTTGTTGTCCTCAGAAGCTTGCTGTGTCTGGGCAGCTGGCCCTTCGGCCTGCTTTCCAAGGGCAGGCAGCAGCACGGTTGTAGAGGGATGTATGACTGGGAGAACTTGTTCTGTTTCTTCCCTGACCTCCGCGTTTCAGAGCTGTTGGTGTTCCTATGTTCCCTTACAAACTATGTGAGCCAGCAGTGTGCTCCTACAGTCCAGAAAGCCAACAGTATCCTGGGCCACAGCAGCAGACACCCCTCAGGGGTCACCATCCTGAGTGGCAGAAGGGAGGGAGGTGATTGTCTCTCTCTCCTTGTGAGCCCTCATCTGGAGTACTGTGTCCAGGTCTGCGTCTCCCAGTACAGGAAAGATGTGAAACTGTTGGAGTGGGTCCAGAGGAGGACGTGAGGATGATGAGCGGGTTGGAGCACCTCTCCTATGAAGATGAGCTGAAGGACCTTGGGCTTGTTCAGCCTGGAGAAGAGAAGGCTCTGGGGAGAGCCTTCTAGTATTTAAAAGGGGATTATCAACAGCTGGAGAATCAACTTTTTACAAGGGTTGACAGTGCTAGGACAAGGGGGAATGGTTTTAAACTAAAAGAGGAGAGATTCAGGGTAGGTGTCAGGGGGAGATTTTCCACTCAGAGGGTGGTGAGGTGCTGGCACAGGCTGCCTGGGCAAGTTGTAAATGCCCCATCTCTGGAGGTGTTTAAAGCCAGAATGGGTGGGGCCCTGGGCTGCCTAATCTGATGGGTGGCAACCAGTCTGTGGCAGGGGGTTGGAGCTCGATGAACTTTGAGGTCCCTTCTAACCCAAACCATTCTATGATTCCATGATTCTGTCTATCCAGTTTTCAGGTCATTCTACAGATGCATTCATGTTCTTTCCCAGTTTGTGGCATGCTGTTACCTGTAACATAGCAAAGGATAGCGTGTGGCACAAGACACTGCAAAATCTTGCAGGAACAGAACTGGGTCAACAGAAGACACTCCAGCTCATAGCAGGGAATGATAAGGTGTCTTTTATCCCTACTGATGGGGAGGAGTGTTGCATAGTGAGCAATGATAGTAACTCCTGCTTTTATTTTTATTTTTGTTTGTCATACTAATGTTTCCCTGTTCTGGATGTAGAATGGTCTTGGTCAAATAGGTGACTGCTAAATTACTGTCACTGTTAATTTACAACAGAGCTCATCCTCTTGGTAACATTTGCTTTCAGTGCTTGGTGAGCATTTGTTACTTTATTGTTGGCTTCAGCTGCTTCAATACTGGGAAGTGGTATTGAATTTTCTGTGAAGTATCCTAATGAAACTTACGTAAAGTACCCTGTATCTTGAAATATTGGCAATAAAAGCTGAATGGTATCACTGGTAACAGGGAGATTATAGATTCATTAAATAATGCTAATCAGCAGGGCATCTGTAAGCAGGTCTGTTTATATGTGTAAGACTAACTGTGTCAGGTTTAGTTGAGGGATTTGATATTAAGGCAAGAAATCCTGTTGGATTATGGAGGAATTTTACCTTTTCAGTCGCCTGTTAGAGCTCAAATTTTAGCAAAGCCTCTCTATCACAGAATTCTACCAGTCAGAGACATTATGGTGTGAGGAACTCTAATGAAAAATAGTTTTTATGGGTAGTTAAAACATGTTCACGGAGTTGGTGTACAAGGAAAGTTCTAAGCTGAAAAACAAGGACTTTCATGATACTATTTTTTCTGTTGGTTTTAGATTACTCCAAAAGTAATGCCCTCTTTTTATTTCCCTGGAGACTGCAACAGATACGAAGAGCACAATAACACTATTGAATAGAGCAGTATCTTAGCTGCAAAATGCTATTTTGCAACCTGGTTATGCTGTGGTCTAAAAAATCTGCACCAGCGGAAGTGATCTGTTGTTGCCAGTGCTGAAAGGCACCACCCACCCCCTCACTTTGCTCGTATCTGCTGTTTGGTCTCCATAAACATTTGACAAGTTTTGATGGATGTCAGTGGGTGCAGTTTTTTCCACATGGAGGAGTTTGGTTCCACCTCTGCTTCATACACGGTTCTGTGTGAGCTGCCACTTTGTCAGGCTGTCTCTCTTCTGCCATCTGTTGCACAGCAGCAAAATGTAGTGGAATATTGGTGGGAAAGTTCAACCTCTAGTGCCATGCCACCAGCATCCACCTCTGACGTCGTGGACCCAGTGGGCATTGCTTCCATGGCAACTCTTGTGTTTCTCCATGGGATGCAGTAGGTCTGATATTGGGTACTACTCTTACTCTCAGTTTGATTTCATGTAATGTGTGACGATACTTTTGAGTGTGCATGTGTCAGCAGTAGGATGAAATTATTTATTCTTCAGTCTGATTCTTTATACTCAGAGATAAGTGCTCTCCTCGCAAAGGAGGGGAAAGATGTTTGAAGTTGTTTATTTTGTGTTCTTGTCTTTTTTTGAAGCTTTATCTTATTTTTTTTTTAAAGGAAGTTTTACTTTGTTTTTGTGGTGGGTTGGGGTAATGGAAATGAAGAAAAGGTGCAGTCTGGCTGATGTGGGGATTGTATTTTTCAGCTATCTGATAGTGTCATTGATCGTATGAAGGAACCTTCTTCCCCCAGTGGTAGATCGCAGTCTCAGCGCCGATCACCTGGTGCAGGTATGCTTTCATTGTCTGTGTTTTAGGGGGGGGGGGGGAGTGGAATGTGCAGTTCAGATTATTGTAATGAACTCATTGCCATTTCATTTTTTTTTTCTGATATTAACTTCTTTGCTTTTGAAGGAAGAAGCAGTTGATAGGCTTTTAGATGCGTTAGATTACTCTTCGTTTTCTTCCAACTAACAGTAAAACTTAAAATACAACTGTTCTGTAGACTTGGTTTTCTAAGTTATTATCTGTTGTTAAAGGCTCTTGCTGGTTTGTTGGTTTTTTTTTAATGGAAGAAAGCATATACTGAAATATACATTGAGTTCTGAAGTGGAAACTCTTTTGTATTTACTCAGCGCTGAATTTTCCTTATAGTGAGTTGTGGTTGAAATGTACTTAACATATCATTCTTTTATTATCTGCTTTTTTCCCTATCATGGAAGAGTGAAAATGAGTTGTGTGCAGTTAGTGCAGACTGATGTCTGAAAATGATGGCTTTATTGACATTTCATACTTTGTTACTGAGGTCTGTTCAGCTGCATGTATTCTAATTTAAAACAGTTCAGCACAGTGAACATGATGTAACCACTGAAGGAGTGAAAATGAATGGCAGAGATTGGAGGTTGTGATTTTGTTTTGTGACTGTGTGGAACCTTTAAGGTTCAGGGAAGGCTTAATAACAGTTCTCTAGAAATATTCATGATATCAGTATTCCTTAGGGCCTTCTGCCTTGCTTTTTACGAAACAAAACCCCAAAATCTTACCTCCTGAGAAGTGCATTAGAGGTGCACCATGCAGCAAGACTTGAATGAATATCATCTTTCTTTCACCTGAAGCATAGAAAGTAGGTTTCCTATTGCTTAAATGAAGATATTTATGAGGTAGGTGGCTTTATCATAGCTGGTTTCCCTCTGTAGTCAACAGAAAGATATTTTGGGAGACAATTCATGTATTTTATTTGAAAAGTCCACCGTAGGATGAGACAAACTGCCCTCTAGGAGTTCCAGGGTGAAGAGTTCAGTTGTCAGGGTCTATGGGCTTTGGGTGAACCCATCTCACGATGTTTTCTAAGTAATGGCACTCCCAAATGTTGCTGCTCTAGAAGTTGTTTTTCAGCTTTATAAGGGATAGAACTGTGACATATTGAAGACTGATAGAATATCAGTGCTGAAAAAAAGCTTGTCACCTGGCTTGTGAAGTGTGGATTGCCCCATAAAATTGCTTAGAATTTGGTACTTGCATAAATGAGGTGTAAGGTGGAATAGGACTGTAGTTTAATGCCCAAACTGCCAGGTGGTCCATCTTCTCTTGTTTGAGTAGTGTCCATCTGATGATTTAAATGTGTTTTACTGCAGTGGAGAAATTAAGAAAACAATTTATATGAAGTAATAATATTTGTGCATTCTAACTGTTTTCATTGTAGTACTTGTTGCTTTTCATCCTTAAACATGAGTTATGGAAATAGCCTTGTGAATAAGAAACTGGGTTTTTGAGTTGTGATTGTAGAGATAAAGGCTGGAATGCCTCGGAAATTCTTTACTAATTCACAGTTTGCACCTAGCTTGATCTTCTGTTTCTCTTTGTGTGCTGAAAATAATGCTTTTTTCTTTTTTTTTCTTTCTTTATTGAAAGGCTTAATGAATCGCTCAACCCTCTGCATGCTTGGAAGATGTCACTTGTATTTTTGCTTTAAGAGCTAGTAATTTAGGTGAAGTGCTTATATTTACACAGGATAATCAAGGTCATACCTCTGTTCCTACAATGATTTGTATTTAAGAAGATCAAATTATACTTAAGTACATGTTTCCATATCATTTATTCCTCTGTCGCTGAATGATTTTTGATGAAGAATTACAAACTATTGAATTTCTTTGATGCTGTCAAGCTATTTATTTTGTAGCTATGTCTTAACTTGTCAGGGTCTGCACTTGTTTGATAAGGTGTTGTTATAAGAAGGACACTTGTATCAAAGCTTAGTGTTCTCATGACTTAATGTTTAACTACTCTGATGGCATTTTGGGCTGGTTCCCAAATCTGGAGATCTTCCTTCTGCTGTGATGTTGTTGTGCTTGCTATTGGTTTCTTCATTCAGCTTCTTGCACTGATGATAAGAGTTGTCTCCCATACCACTCCTGCGTATGAATCTGGTTATAGTGACTTGTTTTTCCATCTGGGTGGATCACTCACAGCTTCTGAATGGAGATTTTAAAGAACGGTGTTGTTTGAAGGCTGCTTCTGGATTCCTAGCTGGCTGACTTCAGAACTTGGCAATTTCTTAGCCTACATTTATATCATAATATATTCTAGGTAAATAACACTTGTTTCTCCCCATAGGATTTTTTAATTTATGTAGACAATAGAAACAGTCCTTAACTCAAGTCTTCGATAGCTTTTGGTTGAGGAATAATTGATTGGGTTATGTGTAAAAGTGTCTATCTTGTTGCTTGCTGGTATATGATGTATTTATTGACTTCACTTTCGGGTGGGAAAATGAAATTGCATACATTTACAATGAAACCTGACATCTAAACATGGCGTCTTAAAATATCCTAGCTTGCTCGGATCATTTTATGACTGTTCAGTAATATTGAATGCACTAAAATATTTAACAAGAGTAAAGTCTTTGAAGTATGTCTGTAATTCCTAAAGCAATATTGATGAAAAGTAATTTGGTCAGATGAGAGCTTATTTTATTTTATTTTATTTTTTTAAGGATTCATTATACCTAAAGCTTCAGTTGGAACAGACAAAGAGAATGGTTTAATTCATTTTAGTATAGTGGATATCTGGAAAGCTAATAGTCTATTATGAGTGAGTAAAAAAAAAAAGGTGATTAAATTATCAAGTTTCTACATCTCAGCTCGTTTGTTTGTTTGTTTTTACAGAAGCAAATTGCACTGAGGATATAGAGGGTTGTTTTATTTATTTATTTTTAAGTGTAGTATTTGCTGTTGTTGCCATACTGTCTTCTACACGAGAAGACAGTAAAGGATCTGTGTCACACAGTGGTGTGTGGTGAGGTTGGTAGTGCTGGTGCCTCCTCAGAAGTTGGATTACATCTGGAATGGTTCCAGTGGTGAAAGATGTATTCCACACCTTTTTCATTTGTGTGGAATGACGTATTTTTGTTGTGTACTGTGTTGTCTGGGTGTTTGTATCTTTTGGTGGAGTTTCAGGACCCCTTGGTGTATCAGTTCGGTTGGAAACGCACACAGATGTATTGCTGAGATGGATAGGAATGTGTGTTTGAGGAATTAGATCCTAGGTGAAGATAAGATGCAACTGGTATTTAACTATACTTCAGTAGAGCAAGCTTAAGCTTTCTCGAGCTTGTTAGTAGGATCCCATGGGAGGCAGCTCTGAGGAGTAGGCTCAGAAAAGCTGTCAGATCCTTAAGGATAAAACTCTTCCTAGTGCAAGAGCAGTCCATTCTAGTACTCGAGGGAATGAACAGATTTACCCTGAGAGTGGTCTTGTTAAACAGGGAACTCATGACAGAACTCCAGTGTAAAAATGTGTTCAGCAGGAGATAGTAGCAGAGACTGACTACAAAAAGATGGGATCTGTCTATGAGGTAAGGACAGTAAGTGTCACTTACTTCAGCCTTGGCAAGACTTTCAGTGCTCTTACAATATTACTGTATCCATAATAGGACATTAAAGTATGGATGGCTCACTGGCCCCCAGTCGAGCCTCTAATCATACTATTGTGACAAGAGTGTATAATAGGAATTCACAGTTCTGTGATATTTCAGAAAACATTCTACAGTCTTATTAAGGCAAATCCTGCTGCCCCTCATGAGGAAGTGGTATAAAACACATAGCTTCATCAGACCATCATTGCTTCTGACTCCCAGGCTATTGTTTGCTCAAGGTATGTGTTTTTTTGCTGCTTGATTTAAAGCTGAGCAAACTGTCCTGGGCGTTCTTGGCTGTGATGCCGTGGTGCTCGCTGACGCTCGCACGTGACTTGGTATATTGCCACTTAGTTGTCACTGAGTTTCTTGGAGATAACATTGTTTTCAGTGATATATATTGATATTCTTTGGGTTAAAGGTTCACTATTGATGGAAGTATTTTATTATCAAAAGGTGAAACGTCTTGTAACTCACTCGACTGCTAAAGATGCCTAACTTTTAGTGCTGTCACTCTTAACAGCAAATCTTTAGCTGAGCCTGACATTCATGTCACTGGATTGCAGGAGTATAGGGAATGTAGAATTATGCATGGGAGATGAAGTAACTATTGCATAAATTTAAGTTCTCACTGTCTGTGTGACATACAAGGTGTTCTGTGAATGCTTTCAGATGGTTGGGTATGTCCTTGTAAAATAGTACTAAAATTAGAAGGATAAACAGCTAACTAATGCAACCTGTACTTCTGGTTTTGCTTTCACGTGTAGTAATTGGGAGATGAAAGCGATGGGAAGGCTTAGTTCACTCTGAGTCCTGAAAATAAGGTATTAGCTGCATCAGAAATGGTGCGTAGAGTTGAGTAGACCTGATGAGAGTATTGGAGAGTAGGGGGAAAGCCCTCATTTAATTGTTTAAAAGACTGGGATTGTTGAATGTGGAAAGCTTACTCAGTTGTACAGGAGCAGTGCTTAGAACCTTGCAGATGTTTGTCTTGGTTACAAACACAACTTTTTATGGTGAGAATGCAAGAGTTTCTGTGCACAGACATGCTAACGTGATGCCCATTTGTTGGAAGGGTCACAGTGAAGATCCAGGGAACTACAGGGAAAGTTGGAAATGTTTCTTCACAGGAGTAGTGATCAGGTGTTGGAACAGGCTGCCCAGGGAACTGATGGAGTCACTGTCACTGGAGGTGTCCGTGAAGAAGGCCAATGTGGCACTGAGGGACGTGGTTTAGTGAGTAGTGTTGGTGGTAGGTGGATGGTTGAACTAGATGATCTTAGAGGTCTTTTCCAACCTTAAAGATTCTGTGCTTCTATGGTACTGAGAGTACTCTGTTGCCCCATGTGCTCAGTGTTTGTCAAATTCAAATGTGTTCTGATTCTTTGCTGAAATACTGTCTTTGAGATGTCATCATGACTGTGCCTTTGGGCTGCCCACTTAAACTGAATTTTGAATGCTGCTACATCCTGTACTGCAACAGTCTTCTAAGTGATCAGAAGCAGGAATTGTTGGGACTTGTCAAGCAAGTATAGTGTTTTTTAAGGTTTGTTCTAGCTTTTGAAGCAGCTTTGCAAATCATGTCCAACTTAAGGGTTTCTTTCTCTGAAACAGCTCCTTAAACAACTTCACCACTGGTGTTTTTAGTGCAAATGACAGTGCCCCTGCTGTCATTTCAGTGACATGAATGAGCACGAAGATGGTGTTGCTGGAACTTGAGCAGTCTGGGCAGGGGGGAGAGCACCAAGTCTTCTGCATTTCAACTCTGGGGATTATACCATCAGTTAAGGGAAAAGCTGAACCAGGGTGGTGTGTAGCACAGGTTAGTATATAAAAATACTATGTGGAAATTCTTGGAATGGTATCATTGAGTGCCAGAGATGTTATCCTTGTTACATTCAGTACAACAGTCCTTACCTTTCCAGGTTTTAACTTTGGCAGTGTTTTCTCAGAAGTACACTTAGTGCACCATGTAGCAGTCCAAAAATTGGATTGTTTTCTACAAGGTAATTTATGAGCAGCAACACAATAATTATCTTGAAATAATCCTTAAGTTTTCATAGACTAGATTTTTGTAGTATCCCTAGTAAAGAAATAGTATGCTATTCAAGGAAGGATTCACATTTTTTTGTTCAAGCAGAACACACCACTTACTGTCATAACATAGAATAACAAAATCCAGAATATCTGCTTAGCCCTTGAAAAACCTTATTCACCTCTGAAGTGGACTGTGTGATATACACACACTTAAATATGCTCCAAGAATGGCATTTGTGTTATCATTATCCCAGAGTTTGGCATGATTCTAATTGAATGATTTTGCAGTCAGAGGGGTTAAATGCAAAAGATGTCTCTCTGTATTTCTCTCTCTTTTTCTTTGTCTCATTGTAATGTAGTGGTTGTGTTGAACTTTGTGTGAAAAAGTGGTCCATGCGTGGGAGGCATTTAAGGCTGGAATTGAAGTTATCACTCCCCCTGCTTTTCTCCTTCTGCTCCTGCTTTTGCTTTATTTGTTGTTGTTCTGTGTTGTAAAAGGAGCTAAAAAAGCCAATTCTGAAGCTTTTGGCTGTTCTGCAAATGTAGGAGTTGAATTTTTGAGAGTTTATGGAAATGAGTTGTTCTGGTTTTTGTTTTTTGTTTTTTTCCCTACATGCAGGTCAGAGTGAAAATGCAGATTTGCCACATGGATATTGTCAAGTACTGGGTGGGCATCTGATCTAATGAGAGGATCTCATTTTACAACTGATAAAGAACTTCGGATATTCCAAATGAAATTTAAGGAGAGAGTGGTCTGTATCAGTTGCTGTCCTACTTGTAAGCATATGTGCATAGCTGTTAGGCCAAGGCAGATGCATTTGATGACATCCAACTTCTTTTATAGCTTTTCTGTTACAAGTGGCTTTTAGTGGAAGGCAAAATTCAGCACTCATTTAGAAGTGTCATTTTTTTGCTTTCGTATATTCTTGGAAACAGGTAATTCTTGTGTGCTGCATACTGTGTGCTTTTTTGGTCTCAAGTGGATTTGTGAAAATTAAATTTCATGCTATTCTGCTTAAGGCTGCGTGTGCTCTGTTACAGTTTACAGAGTGCAGGCGTTGGCTCCAAAAAAAATCTTTGAGTAGTTGTGCAGTGCGCACATAAAGCAATTTTATCATAGCTAGTGTGAAAAGCATAGCCAAAGAATTTGCTTAGAAATGGCTTCTAGGTTGGAGCTGTCTGCTTTTTAATGTTAAAAGCACAAGATTTGTGCATGCTACGACTCAATCTTCCAATACTTAGGGAAAAAATCACGTGTGAAATCAACTGTTTGTTGTGGTGTGTGAATCTTATGTTAATTTCTAGTGCTACAACAAGCTGGATTAAGAAAGCTGGTAAAACTATCTCGAAGATATAGGAAAAGAAACTGACCTGGGAAAAAGAGATTGCAAAGGACTCCATGAAATGTGTACAAAGTGGCATGCAGTAATGAGTTTTAGGGCCTAAATGGTTATGCATTTATGCATGGAGTTGGTGCATTGCCTTTTTTCTGGTGCTGAGCACTGAATTGTTTTGGAGTTACCTCCTGACAAAGTTTGAGATCTTTGAGCAGAGCCTGGAGGAGCTCAGCCTTGGGCTGAACTTGGGGAAAATGCAGCCAGAATCCATCTTATATTTATCAAGCAATCTTGGGGAGAGACAGAAATCACAGTTCACATGTGCAGAAATTCTTGGTCCATACTGAGAGTTAAATGTGCTGAAGATTACCTGTGGTAGATGTGCTCTGAACAATTTATTATTTCGTGTGAAATTTCAGCCTTTGACTTCTCCAGTCTGTGCTGTGTCAAGGCACCAGAAGAAAACCCAGCTATTTCTCCTTTGTCCTTCAGAGACCTTTCCTGGAGTTAGGGGTCGGAAAGACCAGATAGCTGGCTGAGATAAAAGGGCATGTAATTTAATGGATTGTTAGAGTAAAAGTCATTTGGAGCAGCTTGAATAGTTTTGCTATCTTCAAGAATAAAATCAAAAATATTGATAGTCTTAATGGAGTAAAACAGAGAAGCAAATTAGAATGCTTTGCCTTTACCAGTGTTTGTCCTGATAGCTTTGTGCAGAGAAATTGTCCTTCTGCCATGTAGCATCCTCTCCAGTTTTATAGTAAAATATATTCCTGTCCAAATCTCCACTGACTACAACTGTCAATAAAATGAGAGTAAGTGGGGAACTGTTACAAGGGAAGAACGCTTCAAAATATTTCTAACTCAAGTCTTGGATACACTGGTAAGAAAACATTTTAAATCACATGAAAGGGGAGTGGGTTCTGAGTGCATTTTTTCTCTTATTATTTAAAAATGCCACTTGTTAGGTGTAATGTTACTCAGAGGTCTCCTTATCCTGTGTAAATAAGAAGGCTTGGTGGTTTTAATAGATTATGCTGCTTTTCTTTCCATCATGCTTTATATACAGGGATTCTTCAGAGTGATATTAAAGAATACTTTAGAGGTATGGTTTATCACATTAAGATGAAAAGAGAAGCTTTGTTTTATTCTTTCATCTTCCAGCTGCAACCGAGTGTTACTAAACCTCTTCATCACTTGTCAGATCAGACAAGTTAAGTATATTGTATAGTGCTTTTTTTTTCCCTAAAAGCTTTCTACTACTTGTTTTTTTTAGTTAAACAGGAGGTAACCACTTAGAGACATTTCTCCTACCCTGGGGGAGCTGTTTGCAGTTTCGTTTACTGCTACAATTTTATTTTTTCCAGAGACTTTTGCATGTTTGCATGCATACGGAATTCCTTGAGCTCATGTTCAGATATATCACTGAAGTTCTGAGGATCACTGGACTGGAAATTTCAGTTTTCAGGTATTGCTACCTGTTGTTTTAAACTTAAAAAAACAACAACAACAAAAAAACAGATGAAGGATATTCTTTCTACCCTTTACCTTCAAGGTTTGTTGTGTATCTGTTTTAACATCTTTGTATTTGTTCGGTCATCTGGCAGTGTTTAATAAAGCCAATTAGTTGGATTCTCATTTTTTAGCTTCATAACAGTTTGGCTTCACCTGAAATGTAGGCATTGAGTCTAAGGTATTCACTTAGTATGGGTGAGGCACTGGGGTTCATCCCATCCTGTGAAAGCCTTCTATTTCTCCTTGTTCTCAAGAGCTCTGTACAGAAAGAACAGAGATGAACGGTTCATCTGTGGTGAGTTTTTAATTAATTTCTTTTGCATGTGTGAGGAGGGATAGCTTTATTTAAGGGAAGGGACTCAATTGCTGATGATGCTAAGTGACACTTCTCAACAGGTAGAGATGGCACTGAGTGTTATGCAGTTTAAGTAGAAAAAGCAATATGTGCACTATGTTGGCAGAAAGAATTGGGAAGGCGATGATTACTATTTAAGAGTGACTTGAATCAGACACCTGAGGAAACTGATTTTTGGAGAAGAAGCACTGGATGATACCTTGTGTCTTTTTCAACGATGTTTTGACCAAGGACTGAGCTGTTTCTGCTCCATTATGGCTACACTCAGTTTACTTATAATCTGCACTGGCATTTGCAGAAGAGGGGACAGAATGTTTTAATGGAAGAAAAAGTGAACCTCATACATTCCTAAGTTAATGGGAAGCATCTTCGTGACAGTCAGACTACTCATTTTCCTTAGGACAAACAATTCCATTAAAAAGCTGTCAGTGGGAAGGGGTGGTACATGAATTTAAACATCAGTCATTTTGAAAAGTTTCTGTTTGCGTATCTCTTTAACACGTATATTTTTAATAACAAGTTGTTTTAAATTGTTGCAACCATAATCATTTCAGCATGGCCTTCCAGTACCTGAAAGGGGCCTATAGGAAAGCTGGGGAGGGACTTTTTAGAAGGGGAAGGTAGCGACAGGATGAGGGGAAATGGTTTTAAACTGGAAGAGGTTAGGTTTAGACTAGGTATTAGGAAGAAATTCTTTACTGTGAGGGTGGTGAGACACTAGAACAGATTGCCCAGAGAGGTTGTGGATGCCCCTTCCCTCTAAGCATTCAAGGCCAGGTTGGATGGGGCTGTGAGCTACGTAGTCTGGTGGGAGGTGTCCCTGCCTATATCTTGGGTTTGGAGCTAGATGATCTGAAAGGTCCCTCCAACCCAAACCAGTATATGATTTTTTTCCTTTATGGCCATTTTCGTTGTTCAGAATTGATCACAAGTGTCATAGTTTTGTTGTTTAATTTTCATTTATTATTACAAGCAGTAATATGGGGCTCAATGCTGGATTGGGAATACTTCTGCTCTCACGTTTCAAGATGAACAATTCTATAGCTGTTGATGATAAATGTAAAGCCAGAATAAGACACATTAGTGTTTTGTGGTTCTCTTCATTTTCCTGAATAGAAACAAGTCCTCGCTGCTGTGTACAACCTTAGCACCCTTCATGGAGTGCTTTGACATTCTTCTGCAATTCCCTCTATAAGTCAGTGATTTCGATTGACAATTCCTGCTAACAAATGCTGATTAAATGTTCTTATACTTCGGGTATGGGTTTGGATTCTTTGTAAATTCTAGTGGTGGTCATCTGATTCTAGTCTCACCATCCTGATGATGAGACTGAGAGTGCTGTAGTTTACCTCTGAGCAGAGTAAACAAGCTCTGGAATTACTGATTCCTCTGTGCTGATACAAAACATCCATGTTATCAGTCTGTTATTGTAACTTGGATGAATCAATTGGAGATTAGGTGTGAGGGCACCACAACAGCTGTTAAAGATCCACTCATTTATCACTGCAGGCTTCCCTTCCTATCTAATTTTAAGTGATTGCTTTCAGACTTCATACACAGATTCCGTGCCCATCTCATTGATTAAAATCATGATTCAATGTGGTTATAGTTATTCTTTTCCTGAATACTGAGCTTCTACTGGACTTTTATTTTATACTCTTTAAAGCTTAGTGATAAGTTGTTAAATTGCTTTAAACATGCAAGATAGAAGTTTGGCATCTTGATTTATATTTGTACACAACTCCAAGCACTGAGAAATCACGTTAACAAGATCAGCAGGTGTATTGATGAGTGTTATCTTTGGGTAAAACACTTTCTTTCCTCTTTATCCTTTCATTAACCTTTATAGGTAACGACCTACTTTCTCTGCGTGTTCCCCCCATCCCTCCTGCGCTGTGAATGCCTTAAGGCCTTTCATATAACTTGGTTTTATCTCCTCTCTTTCCCACAATTATTTTCAAAGTCATTAACCAGTTTTATCCAAACTTCTCAGAGATTTTTCTGAAGAATAATGAATTTACTTAATGCACTTTGTAAAAACTTAAAAACTGTTTGGAGACAGATGGTTCCACCACAATGTTTCCTGATAAGATTATTGATCAGTATTATGTATTATAGACTGCATTCATATTGCTGAACAGATTTGCGAGGTGAAAATAGCTACTGCTGTTCCTATAGACAGCACTTTCTCCCTTACTGTGTTTTGACCATTAAGGCTTTTTGTTGTGCTTCTAGGAATTTCCTCAAAAGGATGTGTCCACAAAGGATGAGCAAAGCCTTTCACTGAGTGATGCTGATCTGCAGTTCAGTACTTACAGTGAATATTCTTCACCACAAATGCTCATACCTCACGAATAGTCTTTTTCCATCATAGTAGTTGTTGCTTGTTTAATTGTAGATCTCCCTCCCTGAATCTTGTACCTCTTCCCTTTCACCTTATCAGTGCTTAAATTGCTTTTTCTTATCTTTTATCATTCATCTTGCTGGACGACTTCTCTGTCCCTTTCCTTGAAAAGGGCACATCTCCTTGGCTGGGAACAGTAGGATAACTTTGCAGTGTTCTCTAATGTGTACCCCCTGTCTGGAAAAACTTGGAGTGCTCCAAGGTATGGAGGCTTCCTGATGTGTATAGAATGGCAGAGCTGGGAGTGTTGGAGGGGCTGCACATGCATCACTGAGCTGGGGGATTTGGGAAAGCTTGGGTGAATAGGAAGGGGGGAGATTCTGTAGGGCAGTGATCATACCACATGAAATTTTGGAAGGCTGTGGGATCTGATGCTGCTCTTTGTGCTTCCTGATGCCTGGCTGTCACACACATCTGAAATTTGGTATCTGGAAGGAGCTAGAAATGATGCCATTCTTCCAAAACAGCAGTGGGATGGGACAAATAAACAGTTGCTCTGCTCTTTGATAAAACAGAAAGTGGATTTCTTAAATTTGCTGTGTCTGATGTTAACTTTAAGTAACAGTGTAGTTACTAATTAGTAATGGGCACAGGTATCAACAAGTGATGGTGTTGGTATTGGGACAGTCACTTGAAATCAGTTTTATGGCATTACTTACTATGGAAGTAGTACTTATGTACCTCAGGAGACTGGGAGACCTGCAGTTTATGCCCTGCTACAGGACAGGTAGGCAGAATGCTTCTGTAATGCACTGTGCAGCTGATGAGTTGATGCAGATACTGTGTGTAAAGCTTTGGGCCAGCAATAGAATTCACTTTCCTGGTTCAAACAGTACAGTGCCCTGAAAGAAAGCAGGGTTACTGTGTTTATGAGAGAAATATGGCCTAAATCCACAAGAAGCCAGGTTATCATTGATTTTAGTCTAAAGGAAAATACTGCTGGTTGTTCGTTTTGCAAACCAGCGAGAATTTTCTTTGGCATTCGGAGCTGTGATTATGCAGCCAGCTTTGGAAATCGTGAAAGGGTTGAATGTCAGAAGGCTGAAGCATCATCATCATGAAATTGTATCCACTACCAAATATCAATCTGTGGTTATTTTTCGTTGTTTGTTTGCCTTGCCCTCTTTCTCCTGATTGATTGTTCCTTTGGTCTGGTTTTTAATCTCTTTGTGGCTGTTAGAGAAGGACTGACTATTACAGGGCATGCTAGGATCATTTGAAGTTATGAATACTTGAGTGCGAGTGGAAAACACACACACACACAAATCAGTTCAGATTGGAAAGTTAAATGAATATAGATACATGTATTTAAATACATTTATTTGAAGGGGGGGGGGGAAGTTCCTTATAGATATGTACAGTCACTTGTGTTGTGTGTGAGATGCACGGCAACAAAAAACAACATTAGTCTTTATCTCATTACATATTCATGATCATCCCATTCAGTCACCTGATTAAAAGCCTTTACTTACCTTGTTTTGGAAGCAGTACCCATGTCTCGAGTACTGTGATCCACATAAATATTAAAGCAGGTTCTCCTCTGCCACTCAGGCAGTTGGCACATAGACATTAGACAATAAAATCTGATGCCTAGAGATACTGTGAGCTGGTGTTTCCACTGACTGGAAGATACATGAAATTACTCTCAACAGAAGGCTTTTTTATCTGAGCAATGAGCGACTTTGTGAGTCTTATTCCTGTTGAAAGCTACTGCAATCTAGAGCTGTAATTGGCTAAAATTGACTTCTCAGTGCCACTGATAGTGTGCAATTGCAGCTGGAGAATCTTTAAAGATGATGGAACATGAAAATGTGCTATTTATGTATTGATAGTACAGACAGTCCTACTTTGGAATGCTGGCATGGGCAATAGCAGTTCCTAATTCTTTGCAGTTGGTGGTGGCTTCTAAATCACAGAATTGTAGGGGTTGGAAGGGACCTCTAGAGATCATCTAGTCCAACCCCCGAATGTAAAACTAGAGGGATGTTTTAGTGTATGCCTTTTTAACTTTTACACAGTAATACCTGACAGAGCATTGTTCTGAGTAGTGGCAGAGGATGTTGATTGAAATACACCTGATAAAATAACATAATTTTAGGTGTTTTATTTCCCCAACCTGCCCAAGTAAGAATTCAGATGAGGCTGACCATGACAGCTTCTGTATCATTCACTTCATTCCATCTTATTACTTTTGTGAAACAATAGTGTGTTTTTTTTTTTAATAAGTTTCTTTGATATTGCCTAGCTTTGAGCCAGAACCTTCAAGTTTATTATTTGTGTTAACAAAAACTATGGGTTCCATTGCAAATTGAAGTGGTATTCCAGTACATAAAGGGGACCTACAGGAAAGCTGAGGGGGGACTTCTTAAAAGGGCTGGTAGTGACAGGATGAGAGGAAATAACTTCTTCCAGTTTAAAGCCAGATTTAGATTTGATACCTAGGAAGAAGTAAGAAATTCTTAACTGTGAGGGTGGTGGGACACTGGTACAGGTTGCCCAGAGAGGTTGTGGATGCCCCCTCCCTGGAAGCATTCAAGGCCAGGTTGGATGGGGCTGTGAGCAACCTGGTCTGGTGGGAGGTGTCCCTGCCTATACCTTGGGTTTGGAGCTAGATGATCTGTAAGGTCCCATCCAACCCAAACCATTCTCTGATTCAATTAAAGATCTATTTGGAAAACACTGCAGTTTATTAAAAATGAACCAGATCTTTTCTGATTTCACACTGTTCTTTGTACATGGAAATTTGTGTACAGAATTTTGTGTACATTGTTGTTTTTCTCCAAGAAAATAAAAGGAGTAGCAGCAAATTCCCAGTGTGGTCAGTTAAAATACCTTCACTATGATCTTATGAGCTATGAAGTTCTGAAACCAGACAGCTTAAATTGTATTGGAAGAACACTACATCTTTAATCCTACTGAGGACAGTCTGATAAAATCCTTCCCATCCTTGTCTATTTTTTAAATGGTGAGTTATGGGACCCTAATGCTTTTATCTATTGTATTCAGCAACAAAACACTTGCAGCTGATGCATAGTAGGAAGTACCAGCACAGGCAGCTGAAATAACAAGTCTCTCACCTGTTGCTTTAAGTCTAAGGATGTGTTGCTAGTGATAGCTTCTTAAAGGTATGTGATTCTTCTATTTTTAATATATACAGAAATATATATGTTAAATGTTGAGGGCAGCAAACTGGCTGATGGTAAAGTAGCTGATGAAATCAATTATTTTGTGTGTGTGTGCATTGAGAAAACTTGGTTGAAAGGATTCACAACTTTGTAAAGATAATTACTTTAATTTATGTCACTACATGAAGATTTATTGTAACTGACAAAGCATGAATTCTTAGAGAAAAGAGCATACACTAGTACCTAATGTTTAAATGCCATTTTATTTAAATCAGTCCTGCTGGTGGTAAGTAATTTATTTTATTAGCACTTGGGTGTTTCTAGATATTTACTCCATATTTCAAATTTCTTCTCTTGCTGTACTTCCCTATCTCTGTCCACTTGTTATGTGGAATTTAAGTTCCCTAGGACAAGACATTTATTTTGTCGTGTCTTTTTTATTTTTATTTCTTTGCAAATAATACCAATTTTGAAGAAAAATTCTAAGCAGAAACATTATTCAAGGCCAGGATGGATGGGGCTTTGAGCAACCTGGTCTGGTGGGAGGCGTCCCTGCCAATAGCAGGGGGGGTGGAGCCAGATGATTTGAAAGGTCCCTTCCAACCCAAACAATTCTGTGATTCAGTGAGACATTTCCTTACAGATTTTTCGAGGGTTTGATATACTGCATTGAAATAATGTAGTAGAAGAGCTTAGCCAATAGGAATGAATCTCAGGAATGAGTTAGTGATAGATAGACCTGGTAAGCACAGGCAGATAGAAACCAACTGAACGAAATGTAAGGCAAAACCTTGCAGTCCAGCCTCTCTCCTGTTTTTTCTAGGCCGCTCTTCTTAAGTCCTCATTGATTCACTACTGGGATTTACTGCTGAAGTTACAATAATGAAATACTGAAAAGAAGATGTTCCAAATATAATATAACTAACTTTGCTTCGTTGTTTCTAGATCATGTACCATCTTATTACTAATTTAAATGAGTATAAATTGATTGATATCCGCATTTACATTGTAAAATAGATACTGTAATATATGCAAGAGCGCCTTTGGAAACTAAAGTATTAAATAATTTTAAATTATGCACACTTAATTGCATTGTTTTTGTATTTAATTATCCTATGAGCTTGCTTAGGTATTGCTGCATATTACCAATATTTAACAGTTAATACAAAATCCTGTCCTTGGAGGTGCACGCTGTGTTTGTACTGAATCCCTGATTGCTGGAAGTGGCTGTAATTCTGAATTTGAATGGAGGAGCTGCTGTATATGTTGGTAGCTAAATTTGTACAAGTCTGAAAACAGAATTTATGCTTAAGTGTATTGTTCTTTAAAATGATATTAAAAATATTGTATGATAAGAAGACCAGTGCACTGTTTACAGCACTTACTTTTTACCTCTTGTATACTGCTACCAGCAAACCCAGGCTCTTACAAAAATATTACTTTTTTTCTTTTAATGTTATCATTGTTCCTCCACCAGAGTTTAACACACAAAATATATTTTTTGCTGCCTTAATTGCTATAGAAATCATAAATAGTGGTTTTAAAACCAAAAATATTTCTATTTTCTTCAGTATGCAATGAATAATTATATGACTTGATGATCCTTATGGGTCCCTTCCAACTCAGCATATTCTACGACTTAAGTTTTTAGGAATCCAGGATAAAGTTTCCTTGGCAGTGTTACTGATAGCCAAAGTAAACCAAAATATGTAATTCCACCATTGAACTTTATGTTCCTAAGAGACTGGTGGCTCTGAGCTGAAGCTTTTGTGTGTGCACAGCTGCACAGGGAGGTGTGAATGGTGCTGCCTTGCATCGTGTTCGCCATTACTCTTTAACCTGGACTTCAAGTAACCTATTTTAGGAACGAGATGAGTTTTGTTTCCATGGTTAGTCAGTCACTTGAGATAACTTCGAGAATGCCAGTAAAGGAAACAATTTTTTGATTAAACGAATAAGAAGTAAAATAAACACTTATTTCAGTCTGGTCTAGTGGAAGATACTGTATGCTGCTTGAGTGCATGTTCTGTATTTAGATGTCTCCTCATTAGAAATGGATTCACAGATTAAATATTTTGTCTTTGCTGTCCTACTTAGCTGCTGTTGATATTGATGGTTTTTTTGTGTGCGTGATGTATGGAATTTAGATATAGTTCAAACTGCAGTCCTTATTAAGTGGAAAGATATTGGGAGTGTATGCATTTATAATCTTTGCATGTTATGGATTTGATTGGACTATGAGTGAGGAAGCGTTTTAATTGCAAAAGACTCATAACTTATTTATAAGCCCATAGCCTGATGTCATGAATCCATCAGATTGCCACTGTGCTTTCTGATTCAATATTTATGGCTGTTAGTGTGCTGTTAGGAATCTTCCTTGTGACATCTTCATTAACTTTAATGTCTACAAAGCTGTAGTTGTCTTTCCAGCTCCTGAGACAGATGATGGGGTTGAAGCCAGCCCTAGGGTGTGTTGTCCCAAGTGAGATGGTTAATGCTTATCCTTAATGTGAACAGGGATTTGCTTTGTTGGGGCAGATCAATGGTTTGAATGGCCTAATGCACTGTTGTCAATACCAGGTGCTACGGAGGTGAACACAAAAAAAAATCTGTACTGACTGGGGAATATGTTTGTTTGTTTTTTTTTTCCTACAAGGGGAAAAAAAATAATTGCTACTGGTATTGAAGCCTAATCCTCTGACTCTACTTTATCTATTTTATAGCCTGTTAATGTTCTTTAGTTTTTTTCTCACCTTTGATTTTACTTGATTTTAGTTCGGCTTCAACAATGCCCACTGTTCATTTCAATTAATACAAAAACTGTCTTTTAAATACTGCCCTGTCAACTTTGCTGAGAGTTTTTCAACAGTGTGTTACAGGGGAATGAATAGAAACCATGAGCTGCCTGTTTTGCATTATTTTTGGCCTTCTGTCTTTGCTGTGTTGAGACGTTTCAGGTTTTCTTTCCATTATTTCACAGAATCATAGAATATCAGGAATTGGAAGGGACCTTGAAGGACCATCTAGTCCAATCTCCCTGGCAGAGCAGGAACTCCTAATGCTTTTCCAGTGGGAAAGAGTTGTGTGGAAGTGCCATGTTTGGCTGTTGTCTTCTGGTAACTTCTGAATTTATTATTATTATTTCAGCTAAACCTAAGGGGAACTCAAGGCCCTGATGTTTCTGTAAGTTTTGCTAAGCCAAGGGCTGTGTTGAAAAGAGATGGTACATCATATGTCTTGTTTACTGACCATCTTCATTCAGAAAGGATCTAGTTATTTTCCTCCTTTATTTTGTAAATTCAGTCTCAGAATATTGTTTTCCTAAGTATTCTCTAAAGCATGTTTGATTGTATCAAACCTAAGTGTCTCTTAATAACTTAATGCACCTGCCCTTTCAAGAGGATTTAGTTAAGGTGCCTGATAGTAAATGCTGTTTCCATTAATGATTTTTTTTTTTGAAATCCCAAGACTAATGGGCAGATTCCTAGCTCTGCAAGCTAGAGGTTATTTGATTAATTTCTCTGTATCGTATTTGTTGTTTCTCCATCTAACCTTTTTTAAGCTGCAAGTATCTGCTTTAACTAATGCACGTTTGCAACTTTGGGTGCTGCCTTCTTGCTATGTTTTGCTATCTTCTTGAATATTTTTTTTTTCTATAAAGCAGCTTTAAACAAGAGAAGTTATGAATCTAGGTCTTTTGATTAGAATGGACAGCAAGGGAAAAGCAAATGGAGGAAAATATTGTCCAGATGTTATGAGTTGCATATATCCTAACACAGCAATGTATGGTAGACCTAGAGTTACAGTTGCTGTTGTCTTCTCAAGAATGTTGCTTGTAGCAGAGTTCTTGGCTTTGGACCCATGGTGCTGGTGGAAGGCTTCTGAGTGTTCCAAGATGGGGGTGAGTTTTGTATCTCTGAAGCCTCTGTAAGCTCTTCAGTACCCCTAGGAGCAATCCCTGAGGATTAAGGAACTGTAATTATTCAAAGTCTTTTGGACCCTGAGAAACACACAGGATGTATGCTTTATTTTTTTGTCTGATTTTGAAGGACATGTGGAGAATGTTAAGTGACTTCGTACACTCCTGTAGTTCTAAGTTTTTCTATTTATTTTTTTCTTAAAGCAATTATATTACACTTTATGTAGATTACAGAGAATGTCTATCTGTAAAAGTGGGACATTCTGGTCTTTTTTTATTAAAACAAAAATAATTAGCATCAGTGTGAAAATGCTGTTGCATTTGCAGAACTGTTGGTCTGCTTGTTTATTTCTCAAATTAAAACCCTACTGCAGTGTGAACGTGCTCTTATTTTGGAAGTCTTCTCTCCTTTCTGTTGGACATGGCCATAGATTCTAGCCACTAGAATGACAATGGCCATAGTTCATAGCTTCTTCTGATCTCTTAAGTCTTTCTTTTCAAGGTTAAAGAAGCTGAATGTATGAATACATGTATTGGCGTGTCACCGAAGTACATAAAAATGGTTTGTTTTAAAATTGGTGAACTTACTTTTACTCATTTTCAAGTTAAATTGTGTGTGTGAAGAGGAAGAAATGCATCATATTTGTGATGTACTATTAGATGTAAATATCTGTATATCAACGCCTTTCAGAGGGGGAGGTGACCAGATGTGAAAGGTCAGGTTCATTCATCCAGGAGGCATCCAAATGGCAGAGTGCTCTCTGACAATCATTTCTTGATCTGTGAAGCTTTGGTTTTACTTTTATTGTACACTTTTGTCGTTCGTGTCTGTGGTGATGTTACACGGAGCAGGCTGGTCAGTCTTTTAAGCACTGTGCAACCTGCTGCTAGAGCTGAGCAGGGTAATGAGCCTATTGGCAATGCGGCTGGTGGCACTCGATTTCCATTATCCCGGAGAGAATACAGCTTATCAGACACCTATCAGCATCCACAACTCACATGCTTAGAGGACAGAGTTATTTCTGGGTACAGCACTATGGCTTTCTGAGTATAGTTCCCATTACTGACCATCTATCTAAATTGTCTGGTGATGTGAACTGTGCATTAGCACATTCAGACTTGGTGAAAGGTAGAGCTGCATTTTACGTTCTTGTAGGAGCGTAAGGAAGCACTAGGGTGTAAGTGTGACTTCCTAAAAATAGTTGTCTGAAAATCTTCCAAGTTTCTCTTCTCTGGGATGCACTTCAAAATGAGTTTGACACTGATTACATTGTCCTGAAGAGCTTGAAAAGCTGGAGAGGAAGGAATAGCTAAGTAATTTTTTTTTTGTCAGCTGTTATATGCTTAGTGTGTCCTGAATATGCTTATTTTTGCAGACTTACTTATACTAGATCATATTATTCTCTATTAGCTTGTTAGCAACCTGGTTTTAACACACTGTAGACTGAGCAGAGATTCACATTGTGGGGAAATGGTACTGCTTTTTACCTAGAACAGTTCCATTTTTTTTCCTTATCCCCATTGTAATGAATTAATTTTTCTTTCTAAAAGCTTCTTCCCCTAGAACATACCTCTCCTACTTATAAAACTGCAATTTTTTACTGAAACATCATAAACTTCCCATTGGGGAGCTACCTAATTATATCTTACAGTAATTCTATTGAGTGATCTATAGCTCCACTTTTATTCCCTATTAGTATTTGGCAGATCGATGGGCAACCTAATTGATTGTTAGGGTCAAATGTCTTTATTGGCTGATGCCTGAATCTCTTCTTATTATGACTTTAAAGACTGTTTTATGGTCTGTTAAAGTTCTTGTATTTGCTTTTGTACACCAGAGCAATGAAACTCATGATATAGCTGCTGATGAACAACATTCTCATGCAACATTTCCTCTATTCTCAGGTGAAGTACTAAGAGTGTTTTTAATATTGAGGTATCTGAGTTGAACAAAACTGCAGTAAGAAACACCTGATCGTGGGTTTTCAGATTGTTCTGTGAATAAGGTGGCTGTGATGTGAAATAAATTCTTGGCTTTTATGACAGCTTAATCATTTCTAAGTGTACAATTGCAGAACCTTAACCGCACTCATTTTGGCTTATGATGCTTACTGAGGTGCAGGGGAGATAAATGTGTGCTGCAATACAAAACCAGGATCTTTGTGGTTGCCTGATATTTTACTAAACTCTCTAGGTGAGTATTCTATCTGATCCTTGTTTGGGAATGTACAGGTGTGGTATGATAGCTTGGTATCTTCTCAAACAGAGGTTGTGAGCATATGCTTCTGTAGCCTCAGATCAGAAAACAGGGGAACAGTAATGGCAGTCAGTAGAGATAGTCCCAGTAAAAAGGGCATTTGCTTTTCTTTCAAGGTTTGTGGTAGCAATCTGTTTAAAAAATAAAAAATATGAAAACCCAGAGGTAACTATAATATATATATAATAGGATGATTTCAGAGTGAATTTTACAGGAACTCACTTCACAGAATCACATAGAATCAGGCTTACAGGTGTCCCCTTGTCCTTTCTTACTGAAACTCCGTCATCTGAGTAAGTATTTGCTGTGTGGCAGAATGGCTGTCGATTCCTACTGCTTTACTTAGAGTGCTCCTAACTGAATTAGTTGCCCAAGGTTCCCATAGAGTCAATGAAGCTGCTTCATTCATTCATAAAACTCGTTACTATAAATATCTACTTTAGATGAGAGAATTGCACACTGGGCTCTTTTAACTGTAAAGGGAATGTGGGCTAATGATGTTGGATGGATAGTGTTTGTGGATCAGACTTCACTAAGAAAGTCTAAAGTAAAACTGTTCTGCTTCTGAGCAAATTTATCTCTTTCTTTAAATTATTTTTTTTACTTTTAAGCATTACCTAATAGTGTACAGTGAAAGAGGCAGATTGCAGAATCACAGAACTGTAGGGGTTGGAAGGGACCTCTAGAGATCATCAAGTCCAACTTCTGCCAAAGCAGCTCCCTAGCCCAGGTCGCACAGGTAGGCATCCAGGTGGGTCTTGGATGTCTCCAGAGAAGGAGACTCCACCAGCTCTCTGGGCAGCCTTTCCATTGCTCCATCACCCTTACTGTGAAGAAGTTCCCATCTTATTCTCTTTTGCCCTGGTATCTCCACAAGTTTCTGACTGCTGACAGTTGTTGAATGTAGTCTCTATGCATTAATACTTAATACAAACACATACTCTAAGGAGACTTCTTTATAAACATTATCTTACAGTTGATTCCTGCCTTAAAATGCAGCTGTTGTTTTATAGCTACCTAAGCAAGCGTTTTTGTTTCTGTTTCTGAGGAGTTTGTGCCACCTTTAATTGAACATCTGTATCATACTTTCTGAGGGTCTATGTGTTTTGTTGCTGTGTGGGTCCAGAGAATGGAACCAGGTGCTTCATACGAGTAAGGAAACCTTCCTGTTGCCTGTAGTGCAATATAAAAGTACTGTAGAGTTGCTTTATGTATCTTTATACGTAGGAAAATCACTCTTATTTACTGCTGCAAATCCACACTGTCTGCAGAGTTAGCAGCTGTTCTATCTAAGTTGCTGCAACTTTTGGTTACAAAGCTAATGCACTTTCTGAAAATGGAGAAAGTTGCTCATTCTTACAAGTGAACTGTATTTGATTTATTTTATTCCTACTATGCTTGCATCAGTTTGCCTTTGTGTGGAGAAAAATGTACAAAACTATCTCAAAAATGAGCACGTGTGATTGGTTTGTTTTGCTTGAGACAGCCTTTCCCCTGGAGGTCTACTGAAACGTGTTCAATTGCTACAGCTTCAGTTAAAGGAAGTAAATGCAAAATTTCTGGTATCTACAGTTGCCTATGGATGCACAGATCGTTCGTATTGAATAGCATCAGTGTAGTAGCTTGCATGACTGAACACTTGAATATCAATTCAGATTGGATATGAGGAAGAAATTATTTTCAGAAAGAGTAGTGAATCAGTGTTGAAACAGGCTGCCCATGGAGGTGGTGGAGTCACCGTCCCTGGAGGTGTTTAAGGAATGTGTAAATGTGGCTCTGAGGGATGGACATAATTCAGTGGGCATGGTGGAGATGGGTTGGCAGTTAGACTGCGTGATCTCAGTGGTCTTATCCAACCTTTATGATTCTATGATCAAAGAGTGGTGGAGGGAGCTGTTTTGTAAACAAAAGCCTCATTGAATGGCTTTTGGTAGTCTTAGGTATCTTTCAGGCTTGTAGAATTAGTGGATCTTGCACTTATCTGTCTTTGTGTGGAAAAGTTAATTCATAGACTTGAAGAGCTTGGTGCCCCACTCTGTTGGTTCTTACCCAAACTTTGGACTAATGTGTCTGACTGAGGCAAAATAAATGAAATGCTTTTTTCCATGCCCACCCGTTTAAGTGAAATGAGAAGAATTTAAGGCAAAGTCTTTTTTCCAACAAGAGAGACTGAAAATATTGGTGTATAAGATGTGATAAATGCTTTGTTGTTGGGGAAAAATCTGTATAAAAATTCTTGATTAATTTCATTGGAAGTTATTTGCCCTTTGTTTCATGTGAGTAAAAAGCATGTCTGTCTTTCCTACTTAGAACTCAGATGTTTGCCCTGATTTTACTGTAGAACAGTTTATTTATTTATTTATTTTAAGAAAAATGTTCTATATTTAACTATAACATCTTTAATTTAGCTGTACGGTACTGTATATTTTCTTTGTTATTTTCAGAAGATACTGTTAATTGAAAAGTTGTTTAATCAGTATAATTTTTAATGGCTCTCTAGCGTTGTACATTAAAGTTTGAAAGGTAGTTAAATCACAAGGAAACACTTCACTTTGTAAGAAAAAATAAATAAAATAATGTATTATGCAGTTGTTTCTGTAATTAGGAATATATTGTGTTCTGTTAACACTTCATTTAATTTTCTTTTAATTGTAGTTAATGATGAAGAACTAAAGAAAAGAATAGCAGAAGAATTGGCATTAGAACGAGCCAGGAGAGACTCTGAAGCTCAAAAGAGAAGGTCTGTTTGTTAATAACAGTATTTAAAACAAACATGATTAACGCTTTTATTACAGCTATTTATCTATTCATTACGAACAGGTAAATTATGTGCCTTCAAGACAAAATGGTAGGGAAAACCCTTGGACTATATAACCAGTTTTGACATTAAATATATGTTAAAAACAGCAAATCAACTGACATTGCCTTGTCAACATTCTGTATCAAATTTTTATATCAATTTTTCTCTGACTTTTTTTTTTCCTGACTTTTAAAGTCAATCTTAATTAATTTCTCTTGATTCCCAAAAATCACTATGTAGAGATAGAAATAGGGAGCACTGTACAGGTGGGTTACTTATAACCCTCTCTGTTTTAAGTCCTGTTTGATCAGACAGTACATTTTTAACAGCATAGAAATGGCACCTCCTATTTCTGTGAATTCTAGATTTGTCTGTGCTGCAGAATGTTGTCAACTGCTTTAATACTTAATGTCTTAGCACTTTGAAGATGCAAAGTATGGTAGTTAGACAGTTCACCTGCAAAAAACCTTTTTGCTGTTCCTTTTGTATATAAAACCAGTGCTTTTTTAGGTGTATTTTTTCAGAGTCTGTAGAGGTTGTAATTACTGTGAAAGATTTGATAGAACCACAGAGCATAGCTGCAGAGTTTGGATGTAGCATTTTAAGAGTATGTTTCCTCTGTTGAGTATGATGCTGGGTAATTATTAGCAATTAAAAACTTCCAGTTTGAATCGCACACCGGTTTGGCTGTATAGTGATCTTGGTGGACTTGTGTGGTAATTCTTTGAGTTTCTTTCAGTGACTTTGGTAAAAAGATAATACAACACACAAATTACAAATATTAACCTACTCATTGTCCTCCCCTCTGAGAATGGCAAGAAAGGCTCATTATGATGGATTTTAAGAATTAGAATGCAATTAGTGCTGCTTAAACTGTCTGCTTATATATCAGTTGTTTCCTACACATCATTATGTTGTTATTTAATTGTGTTAGGCTGATGGAGTATGTAATTAGATAGGACTATATAAATGCCCAAGAAAATGAATCGGGCTTTTTTTTTTAATCAGCAGTGAAGGAAATCAATATGTAATAGTAAAATCTCTCCTCTTTGAACTGGACTTCGATGGGAAAGCCTGTGTTACATTTGAGCTTGGAGTTCATCTCAACGTGTTTACAGTTACAGAAATGTTTGTGTTTTTTTTTTTTTTTTAACTTTTTTGTTCCTTGAGACTTCTCAGTGATTTTCATCAAGTTTGCTGTAACTCAGTTTCTGTTGGTGGTGCATTGATCTGTGAGAGGTAGGGAGCGGGCTGACTTTTCGCATAGCTGATATTATATCTTACAGGGACTGTTGCTGGCAGCCTTCTTTACTGCGGCCAAGGATGGTGTAAAATCCTTATGTTCTCTTAAAATTAGTTTCAAGAATCTGTGCTTTTGAAATATAAACTATCAAACTAAGTTTAAAACAAAAATACTGAGATGAAAATAACCTGTTAGAAGTTTCATTAGCAGTTTTTAGATCTTTTCCAGGGTGGGTTTTTTATTATTATTTCTTTTATTTTTAGAAATAATAAAGAGTTTCTTATTTTATTTTCTACATACCATCGAAAATACATTTTTGGCTGGAGCGTAAAGGCTCTTGTCATGTCTCATAGAAGGTAGAAGTGTTTACTTAGTGGTTACTTGAGGTGTTCTACAGACCAAATTCTGGTTGAAGTCTGGGCTTTAAAAAAGCACTGGAGAAGTACTGTAGCAAATGTGGGGCTGTTCTCTTTCAGAACATGTTCTTCTGGGAGTGAAGTGACTGCTGCTATGTTGACCACTTGAAGAACAGATTTATGTTGTTCAGGTTCAGCATACCTACCTCTCCTGTTCTATTCCAGTTGAGAAAGCAATGCCTCCCAGATTCAGGGGCATGAGGAAAGTTGTGCAGTGTTCTTTTTTTAAGCCAAGATCCATACTTTCAGGCAAAAAAAGCCTGCAATTTTCTGTACAGCATCAGTATCAGTCTTCTGGGCACTCATGTGCTTTGAGAGTCGGTATAATTTTTCATCATTACTGGACTTCAATTTTGAAGCAAAAACTCAAGAGCTTGGTGCACGCTGTTCAGATGGAATGTTTTATACCTTGCATGTTGGTGCAATGCAGAGACTTCTAGGTAATATAAGCAAGAAAGCTTAAGACTCCTTTTGCATTTAGTTTATATATAGTAAACGTAGAAGCACATTGATGCAATGTTGGAAGATGGAACAAAACCTGAGATCACAGCTGTGCTGTGCTTAGAACATATACTGGAATAAAACTGTTACAGAAATAACAGTTGATAGCATTCATATATTAATACTTGAAAATGTGGAAAAAAAAAGAAGTGAAATGTAGGCTTACCTGTACGGGGGATGCAGAGTACAAATACACTGGTGCTGTTTAAGGCTGGGTGGATTGAGAAGGGATGGTGTCTGATGTTTGTGCTGATAGCATCAAGTAGAATGGCAATTCAGTAGCTCTTTCAGCTTGTAGTTCAGGCTCTTTGGTAAGGGCAGTTGAGCAGAATGAAACCAGACCTCTGCATTTTGATGAAAGATTTGCTACTTTTGTCTGGTGAAGAACAACTCAGAATGCTGTAGTTCTAGTGATGAAATTTTTTGGAAGGGTTATGGTAGGGGCATAAGCCCATCATTAGTGAATTTAGTGGATATCATAGTATTAAAAACTACTTGGCTTTGCACTTTCAAAGCATAAAAAAAAAAAATCAATTTGATAACCTACTACTTTTATTTCCTGAGTGTCTTTAAATCAGGTATTGATGGTATGTGATGTTGATATCTATAATTAGTTTTTGTTTTTGCATTTATTTCATAAAATGTTTACCAAAGATTATGCATTTTACAAGTGCGTATATTCATTCAATTGTATATATTCATTTAAGACTGTGAAAAAAGATGTTTATTAACTTGCTCTATATAGTTTATTTATTCATACATACATACTCAGTACAAATGGTTTAAATTTCCCCCAAATTACGATCAATCTCTCCAGGATTTTCTTCTCTCAGAATTTGGAAGTATGAAGTGGTTGTGGAAGCGTCATAAATTAATGCAAAAGTTAATAACTACCATCATGAGAACATGTGTGGCTTGTAATCTGTTGATGGAAATTGAAGCACTGCCAGTGGCTGAATTCCCTCATGTTTAACCATTCTGGGGCAGAACACCACCTCATCTCACATATTGTTTTCACAGCCCAACTAATGGACAAACATTCCTGGAAGTGCTTTAATAAAGCTGCCTTCTGGCTGAATTTCCCCTGGGAGTTTATCTACTTAGTTCTGATAGACTGGGTGAATACAGTTGCTGCCTATAGAATTATTTTTTTTGTTTATTTACATCTTCTTAAGTGAAAGCAATATTTATCCTCTTAGAAATGGTCAGAGTTGTATGTGAGGGGATCTTCCTTGTGTTGGAGATGGGGTCTTCAGAACCTGTAGTCTGACCAGTAGGTATTCCTATGCCCTTCAGTCTGTTATGGAGAAGAAGTGTGTGTTAACAGTGCAGAATTTTGCAGTAATGCTGTTTTGGCCACAAACCCCACTGAAGAGTCAAAGCTGATACTAATTTATTTGTTCTTTCACTCAGCTCAGCTGTTGTTTTTCACTGTGGTTTTTGAACATTAAGAAAGTTTCCTCTTGAGAGTCTCTTTATTTAGAGAACTTAAGCTGATTTTTATTCAATTGCAGTGGAATTTGTGGTGACTGCATTGCTAGATGTGACCAGTTAATGTGTTGGAGCTACAGTCTTAAATAATGCTCAAGGTAATTTACAGGTTGTAACAGTATTAAGAACAATAATATAGTAATAGTACTTTTATTAGAATTCTAAATAAAAGAGAAGTTCTTCTTTGAACAGAAAAGAGTAATGTGTGTTCTTTCCCCTAGATTAAGTATAGTATTAACTATAATAATATAGTTACATATATAATATATATTAAATATATGTAAGTATAAATAATTATATATTCTTGTAGTCTGTTTTCCATTTCATGTCAGAACCTACCATTAGCTTGCAATAATACACTACCCTTTATAAAGTTTATTATTATTTAATGAAAACAGAGACTTAGCCAGTACCTTAATGATGTATTTGTGGCTTATTGAGCAATTACTTGGGCATGTTTGAAGACTTTCTGGATGAGTTTTGTTACTGCCTCTGGTGTATATGGACTCCTCAGACCAACTGAAAAAGCAAGCTTTTGTCCCCTGTTAAATGCCTGCCACAACCTCTGTTACACATCTCTGGAAGAGAAGCTTTCTAAAAAAAGAAAAAATAAGCGTGAGAACCTGAGTTTGACAACAGTGTCAACCAGGAGTAGATAATTATTGGCATTGTTTCTTTTTCCACAAAGTTCTTAACTTTATTCTCCAGTGTCGTAATATAAAGAAATGCCAGATTTGTGAAACTAGATATTTGCCATGACATGAAATTATACAAAGTATGACATAGAAATTTCTAAAGTCTTTAGATTTCTTCCTGAAGTATAGTTTTAAAGATATAGATCAATATACTATAACTTGTCACAGCTGTTGAACTTGTTTATTGGAATAAATTTGGTTATGAGGGAAGTCTGAAATAACTTTGCTATGTCAGAAGACTTTGAAGTAATTAGAAGCATTTAGAATATCATAGAATAGCTCAGTTGGAAGGGACCTGGAAGGATTATTACAAAGCTAACAAAAAGTTAGTGTGTCACTGAGGGTGTTACCAAATGCCTCTTGAATAACTTCGCAAGCATGGGGCATCAACCACCTTGAATGGAAGCCTGTTCTAGTGTTTTATAGTACAAAAAGTACTGACATATCTCCTCAACTTCAGCCACGAGAAGCTGCTTCTGGTCAGCAAGATACATCTGTTCCATCAGGATTTGCAGAGATGTCTGTGCAGCTCAGTGAACCAGTGGCTGTGTTCTGGGTCAAGATGACTGTGATAAACTAGCACTAAGGATAACAAATTGTACTCCTGGAAGGAATAAGACGTGACAGTTAATAGCAAGAAATAAATGCTATCAGTCATGAGGGTTCTCCAGTTTTCCTTTTGCTGTGTCTCAGTCTCACCCTGCCTTGCTTTAGTGGGTGTCTCACTGGTACTTTCCCTATTAATCTGAGTGGCTGAATCTAAATATATAATAAGGTTTTTTTTGTGTTTTCTCTGCTTATTGTGGACAAGCTTAGCAAGTATTCATTGTACTTTCTTAATTTCTCAAGGAGCTGATATGTAAAAACTCGAAACACTGTGACTCTGCAGAACAAGCTTGGGGGAAGAATGTGACTTTTTCTCTTCTGACTGTTAATGTGTGAACTGAACAGATCTTTATCCACCATATATACTAACTTTGTTCTTGATTATAGATTCATAGAATCATTAAGGTTGGAAAAGACCTCTAAGATCATCTAGTCCTACTGTCCTGCTCTTAACCAATCTTGGCCACTAAACCATGCCCCTAACTTCTGTGTGAGTATTATGTCCAATTCTGGAGTCCCCAACACAAAAGGACATAAATTTATTGTAGCAGGGCCAGGGGAGGGCCATGAAGATGATCAGAAAGCTGGAGCATCTCCCCTATGGGGACAGGCTGAGAGAGCTTGGGGCTCTTCAGCCTGGAGAAGAGAAGGCTCCAAGGAAACCTTACAGCGACCCTCCAGCACTTTCAGGGGGCCTACAAGGAAAGCTGAGGAGGGACTTTTTATACAGGCATGTAGAGTCATAGAATAGCTCAGGTTGGAAAAGACCATCAAGATCATCATGTCCAAACAATGTTGCAACAGAAAGAGAGGAAACCCTCTTTAAACCAGAAGAGTGTAGATTTAGACTAGATACTAGGATGAAATGCTGTGAGGGTGGTGAGACACTGGAACAGGTTGCCCAGAGAGCCTCTAATTCCCCCTCCCTGGAAATGTTCAAGGCCAGGCTGGATGGGACATTGAGCAACCTGGTCTGGTGGAAGGTGTCCCTGACTATGGAAGGGGTTTGGAACTGGATGATCCGAAAGGCCCCTTCCATCCCAAACCATTCTGAGATTCTAATTCTGAGGGATCTCCTTGAAAGAGTCCAACACAAAACTACAAAGATGATAAAGGGCATGGAACACCTCCCTTATGAGGAAAAGCTGAGAGAACTGAGTCTCTTCAGCCTTGAGAAAAGAAAACTCGGAGGGGATCTGATCCATGTTTATAAATACTTAAGGAGCGGGAGGCAAAGGGACAAGGCTGGACTCTTCTCAGCAGTATACCTTGATAGGAAGAGGTGAAATGACCACAAACTGAAACATAGCAAGTTCCACACGAATGTGCATGGGAATTTCTTCACAGTTCAGGTGATGGAGCACTGGCACAGGCTGCACAGAGAGGTGGTGGAGTCTCCTTCTCTGGAGACATCCAAGACCCACCTGGACGCCTATCTGTGCAACCTGGGCTAGGGAGCTGCTTTGGAAGGGGGGTTGGACTTGATGACCTCTGGAGGTCCCTTCCAACCCCTACAATTCTGTGATTCTGTGAAAGTTCGCTTATATTTAAATAAGGGGCATGACCATGTGTGTTCTACAGACAAATGTTTCTGGTATAGAAGGGTTATCGTGATCCCTTGTGAAGGGATTTGGGTGAATGGTGACTACCAGTGGTTGAGAAGTGGTGGTTATCTGGACATCAACTATTTCAACCTGGAGATCAGAAGAGAACTACCAGCTGCAGCAGGAGGATTATTTTTGTGTCTCTGAACTACCTTGTAATGCAACTACGAGTATAATCCCTGTTATCCCTTCCCTGGATTGGCTACTGCTTATTTTGTGGGAGGTCAAGCAAAAAATTAATTAGCTGTTAATGGCTTTTGATAACTCTTAAACTTTGCTCTGCTTTGACTGGCTGGTCTACTATGAATTCTTTGGTAAACTTTTGCTTTGAAAAGCTACAAGAAAAATGCTTTCCTTGAATTAGACAGACCATAGATTTTCAAACATTCCTTGCTAATGACTTGCTGAAGTCTGCTGGGCTCCATATGGTGTGGTATTTTATCTGTCATTAGCAGGATGAATTATTACAGCCTCTGTATTTCTAAACATACTCATCTGTTTAAGGAAAATTTTTCTAAACTGTAAATCAGCTTTTAAAAATATGTACGTAGCAGTGCACAAAGGTGGCTCTCAGTGGTAGGTTGTTTGATTGCAGCCATTCATTTTGTACTCCTTTTTATTCTTCTGATGTTTTGGGAGGGTCTCTGTGTAACTGTGGTTCACTTTACGATTTAATTGATACTCTCATGTGTCTGAGTGCCTCCTCCCGCACTTGGTTTGTCATGTCTCAGCAACACATTGCATACATGCTCATAGTAAACTTCATGGTGTGGACAGCTTTTGCAGAAAAGAACAACAAATTCACCTGTGCAAATGTAAAGTGAAAGAAGAATGAAGAGCAATACTGGAGAACCCTTTGGGAAACTACACACCAAAAATGTTATATTAAAATCAATACTGGAGCTTGACCTTTCTGTGGTACAGTGTATTTTAAAGCTTACTATTGATTTCTGTTTTAATAACATGTTTATTTTAGTTTACTGGCATTGGTCTGGAGAATGTAAGAAAAAATAAAATGATTGATTTATTTAGAATATTCACTTCATGATTTACTGAAGAACATTTTAACTTATTTCATATAGGTTGTGCATTAAATATGGTGAAAAATCTTTTAAATAGAATCATTTAGGAAGGAAAAAAATCTATTTTCTGAGGCAATTAGATACCTGATTTGACATAGCTGGCTTTTTCTCACAGTATATTTTTATGTAAGGGACAAAAAGCTTTTTTAGTAAGGCAGTAATCATAGAATAACAGAATGGTCTGGGATGAAAAGAACCTCAAAGATCATCCAGCTTCAATCCCTCTGCTGTGAGCAGTCGCCAGCCACTACAGCATGCTGCCCAGAGCCACATCCAGCCTTGTCTTGAGTGCCTCCAGGGATGGGGCATGCACAACCACTCTGGGCAACCTGTTCCAGTGCATCACCACCCTCTGAGTGAAAGCCTTCCTCCTAACATATAACCTAAGTTTTCCCTGCTTAGTTTCAAACCATTCCCCCTTGTCACTATCGACCCATGCACGGTCGTTCCCCCTCATATTGATATGCGCCCTTCAAGTACTGGAAGGCCACAATGAGGTTTCTCTGGAGCCTTCTCCAAGCTAAACAAGCCCAGTTCCTTCAACTTTTCTTCACAAGAGAGGTGCTCCAGCCCTCCAGTGTTCTACCAGAGAGACCTCTCGATAGTGTGAAAACAGTCATAAAAATTGCATCATCTCTAATGCTGACGGCAGGATAGAATCCTTCCATGGTAACACTTCCATGGAACTGCAAAATTGGATACATTTATTTCAACTTCTGTTAGATCAGGAATGAGGATTTTTTATTTTCTCACCTGAATGACCATACTGTTTTTAAAAAGCAGCTGAAGAATTTCACTCAGTTGGTAATCAGATTTTGGAATGCAAGAATTGTTGCACCAGACTCACACCAGAGACTTGCCTCCTCTGGTTGTCCTCCTTCTGACAAGCTTTCCATGAAATGCTGCAGAGATTTGAGCAATGTTCAAATGCAATTGGGAGAAATTGCTTTTAGGGGAAGGTTCCTTGTCCACTGTTGCCGTTCCCGGAGGAGAAAATGGTGTTGCACACTGGTGTGAGAAGCTATGCATGTCACGTAGAGCTCTGCTGTCAGTGCTGCTGCAGCGCTATTGCTGATGGAAACTTATTCTGTGTTGATACGCTTTCATACAGTATAACTTGTTTTCCATGAATGCTGGGAAGATTAACCTTTTCCTAATGTAATATGCAGTATATTGGGAGAGAATAACTGACAACTCAGTTGAGAAGCAAAACTTCAGTATTAGCGATGGACGGGACTTTGGAAAAAAGAAGACTTAAATTGCATATGAACTAGAGGGAAAGGCTAATGTGACAGCTAATAAGGGCCTCCTATCTCTGAACGTGGCATGTAAATTTGTGGGACTCTTGTTCTGTATTTGAAGGTGCTCAGCTGGTGACACAGCAGAGAGAAAACTTTAAATAGCAGGTTGTTGACTAAGCTTTTCTGAAGTGCAGAAAGAGATGCATACGGGTTGGGTGACAACTATTTGTTTACCAGAACAAAATATTCAAGTTTGATGTGAGACTGGTATCATAAAAATAATGGCAATAGAGTAAAACCTACTTGCTTTGACTGCAGAAAAGACCAGTTCAGCCTTGGGACTGGGAAGCACTCATGGAAAAAGGAACACATTTTTCACTGATTCCACTAACTGAATTTATCTTATTCTCCCTTTGTAGTTACACCTTTTTCTTCCTTTCACAGCAGAAGTACCCCTGTCCTATCTCACATCCAGCACAAGGTTTAGATGTGTACTTATTATTCTGTAGTATTGGATGATCTGGGATGACTCTGCTGTGTCAGAGGAAGGGAAGGGATGAGCAAGGTCAGGCTGGGTCAAAACTTTGCAGGTGAGAGCAGGCACCAAGATTACATGTGAAGATGTGAGATTTGTGCACAGATTTGTCTGTAAAACAAGTTCTGTGGTTGGGTGAGGTATTGTAACTGATCCCACTGTCAGCAACCAACTGTTGAAAAGGATTGTTTTATGATGGTGGCCAAATCAACTTCTGAATGATGTTGCATCGCACCTTATGCTTTTTATTACCTTAAAAGCACAGCAGAGTGTAAAGGAAATAAAAAACACTTATGAGAATGAGAGTTTGGAAATATCTTTTGTTGTTACTTTATTCGAAGAAAAAAATACTATTTGGTGATGGTAGAGTTACTCTCTGTGATTTTGTTGTTGGTCTGATTCTCCATTAATACCATTATGTCTAGTTCTTAGTATGTGCAGAGATGAATTTTGAGACAGGGATGGAAATAGGAGAAAGCAGTGCTATAATTCACTCCAGCCTTTAGAGATACACCCCCATTTTCAAGGGTTTATTTTTCACTCTGATTTTAAAACTTGGCATCTCAACTGACAACTTGTATACTAAGCTTCATCTTGATCAGTTTAGTTTGCAGGAAGACTGGAAAATGACTTGAAGCCAGTGAGTTTATTTGGAGAGAGCATCAACAAAAATAACACTGCTTCGTAGTTTCACATTCAAGAAGGGAGGAGGGCAAATATTCCCCCCTGGCGATTCAAAACAAATCTTTGCTTTCAAACTGCTGAGCTCTTTCATTTTTGAAGAGTAACAAATGAGTAGACAAAGCAAAGAAACACCAAAAATAATACCACAATAATAAAATGTGGTATCTGTCCCTTCTCTTTAAGAATTAATGTTGTCATAATTTCATGACTGCCTTTGCAGATCCCATGAGGACTGATTTTAAATTGGAAAGTAATTTCAGCTGGAGTTATGAGAATATCAGGAACAAGTCTCAACTAAATAGTTATACAAATTATGCAAAACAGTTTTACTATTCTGACTTATGTTCCTTGTGTGCCTCTGGCATAAAGGTAGAAATCCATTCATGTCTTCTGTCTTTATATAACAGTGATTTATATGCACATATTTTAAAAATGGTAGACTTAAGTAGTATAATTACGCCCCACACACACACTTGAACAATCTCCTCTCTGTCCTACTCACTCTCCCTCTACTCAGTCACCACCTTTCCCTCTGCCCGAGTCCAAAAAAAGAAAAGAACCCATAAAACTCTGAAGAACCTTAATAAGGAAATTCAACCCAGCCAACTTGTGTAAGGGATCAGATGACCAAGAAGAGCTGGTGTCCGTACTGCACCAGGTAATGCCAAGCCGTGCATGGAAGTCTTGCTCCTAAGTTGAAGAGCTGTGTATAATGACGGGTTTTGAAATTAGTGCCTTTGATCTCTTAATCAACATGTGGCATATAAAAGAACACGACCATTAGGAAAGATTTTCAATGGACAGTTATGTTGAGGCTGAAGGGCAATTGGAAAAAGGAAATTAGTGAAACGTTCATCTGAAGTTATTAATCAGACGTATTGTTATGGGCTTTTTGGAAGTACAGCATTTGAAACAGAATAGTTCAGAGAATGGAAATTAAGTAGGGTAAGGCGGAATGTGCTTTTATTCAAGATCAATTGTGCAGATTGTGGTCAGCGTGTTACACAACCCAAGAGAACGTTGAAGGAAGAAGCAAGGCATCCGAGAACCCAAGCAGCTCCGTGTCAGCGGTCAGCCTGAGCTTTGGGTGCTGTTCTGAGCAGCTGGAGCTGGTGTTTGCCTGCTGCCTTGAGGTTTTCTGGTCTGGCTCAGGGAAAACAGGGCCTGACCTTGCAGCAGGGAGTGGATACGTATATGGCTTCTTCCCCTCTGCCTGTGCTGCCTTCCATGTGCAGCTGCTGTTTCCTCTCTGGATGATCCTGAAGTGCCCTGAATGGTGGATGGGTGGGAGCTGCTTTCAGTGTTTGGCGCTGGTGTACGTCTGCTCCCATGGTGTCCTCAGTGCTGCTCAGATGTATCGTACTCCTCAGGAAAACATGAGTGGATTGTCCCAAGCTGTGTTCATGGCTCGCATGTGCGACTGCTGAGCCCTTGATGATCTCAGTGTCACCATTGTGGATGAGTGGCATGTGCTGCTATGATCACAAGGAGATCAAGTTCCTATTCTAACACAAGGACTTCTGCTCTGTCTCTGGGAGCTTGGGGCCCCACCTCACTGTGGGGTGCGGCTTCGTGTGCAGCTTCTTCTCCGCTGCCTGGGATGACTTCTGTATTCAGACACTGGGAACTTCCTGGTGGACCACGATGTCTCCCTCCTGCTGGGAGTGTGGGAGCAACTCTCAGCTCTTGGGGCTGCTGCTCCTCTGCTCCCACAGCATCCTCTATGCCGCTCAGAGGTATCCTCAGGTGAATGTGTGGGGAGTGTCCCATGTTGCGTCCCTCGAGCTCTGGTACGGCTGCTGATCTTCGGCAGCTGGGAACTGTGCAATGGATCTAATGCTACCTGGCTGGCAAGGCTGTGCCTGGCATCGTGAGGTTCATGGAACCTGTGGAATGGGACCAGACCCTCCTGGGTGGCAGTTCTGTGGTCAGCAAACTCAGAGATGGCTCTGGTGGCTGTAAGAGGAGACCAGAATGTCAGCAGGATGAATCCTTGAGTGGGGACAGGCTGCCTACCATGTTGAAGCAGGGAGACTCTGGCAAAGCTGCCCTGAGCAGTTGCTGCCAGGCATTGTGTGGCCCCAGCCCAGTGCCACACGGCTGATTGCCACTTACAGGTACCCAGCCCAGCACAGATGTCGCAGTCCCAGGTGTCCATTCAGATGCTCCAGTGGGAGCAACATCAGTGGGTGCTCTGAGCAGCACAGGAGCTGCACGGGATCAGCTGCCAGGGCCTGGGGAAGGAAGCAAAGGGGTGGCAGCTGTGAGGACCCAGTGAGCCAAGCCAGGGAGTGCTCAGCACATCTCTAGTGCTCAGTCCTTGCTCCCACAGCCCGTGGTGAGGCTNAACGTGAGTGGATTGTCCCAAGCTGTGTTCATGGCTCGCATGTGCGACTGCTGAGCCCTTGATGATCTCAGTGTCACCATTGTGGATGAGTGGCATGTGCTGCTATGATCACAAGGAGATCAAGTTCCTATTCTAACACAAGGACTTCTGCTCTGTCTCTGGGAGCTTGGGGCCCCACCTCACTGTGGGGTGCGGCTTCGTGTGCAGCTTCTTCTCCGCTGCCTGGGATGACTTCTGTATTCAGACACTGGGAACTTCCTGGTGGACCACGATGTCTCCCTCCTGCTGGGAGTGTGGGAACAACTCTCAGCTCTTGGGGCTGCTGCTCCTCTGCTCCCACAGCGTCCTCTATGCCGCTCAGAGGTATCCTCAGGTGAATGTGTGGGGAGTGTCCCATGTTGCGTCCCTCGAGCTCTGGTACGGCTGCTGATCTTCGGCAGCTGGGAACTGTGC
>VXAB01006875.1:181533-202627 GCA_013399175.1 Odontophorus gujanensis | reverse complement strand
GAACCAGGTGTGTGTGCATGCTGGGCACACCAGGGTAGAGAAGGATGCTCTATCCCCCACAGACCTGAGGCAGATGGCACAGTTGGTGTCTTCTGCTGGAGCTGCTAACTGTCGAGGGCGGTGCTCCCAGCAGAAGGACCTGGGGGAAGATGGAAGGGATGGGCACGGTGAGAGTGCAGTGCTGTGAGGAGGGCAGAGGAGCGGGGAGGAGCCCCAGGATCTGGCTCTGGCTCTGGCAGGCTGCTGGGAGGTGTTGCTCCGGGTTCCTCCCTGCCTTGGCTGCTGCTGACAGCCCTTACCTGTGCTCTCCAAAGAACTGGGTGATGCATTCACCTTTCAGATTATCTGCCTCCAACTGCCCTGCTATAGGCAAGAGCACCCCCCACCATGTTGCTCAGAGCTTTTTCCAGCCTGGTTTTGAGTGCTTCCAGGGAGGAGGCATTTGCAACCTGTCTGGGCAACCTGTTCTAATGTCTCACTACCCTTACAGGGAAGTATTTCTTCTTTATATATAGTCTAAATCTAGTCTCTTACAGTTTAAAACAGTTTCAAAAGCCACTTGTGTGGAACACAATTCTAGGCAATTTGTATTCCAGTCTTAAAGTTAGAAGAGGTTTCTGCTCTGCTGCGGATTATGTTTTGTGTTAACTTTTCCATAATTTGAAATACCGAATTTCTAAATCAATCTTCAGGATGTATTTTTAAAGAAAGAAGATGCTTCTTAAGGTAGAAGTACTCTCTTTCACCTGGAGTATGCAAAGCCCCGTGCGAATAGAAATTTCATTTTTCAGGTGTAAATAGTGGTAGGAAATCTCTTCATTTTTTTATGTTCTATTTTTTGTTTACGTTTTGTATTTTTATTCTTAGAGTTTTGTAATGAAAGAGTCACTGCCTGTTATTTTAGGATTTGAGGAATTTTGTTTGAAATCTCTGTCCTTTGCCACATTTTGCAGAAGCAGTTAAGCATTAGATAGATAATTATAGAATATACTGACTTGGAAAAGACCCCTAAGTATCAGATAGTATAGTAAACTTGGCAGATAGGTGAATACTAGAGTTTGAGTAATGGAGATATGCATTTCATGCTTCTCAGGCCCCAGTTTAAGTTTTACTTAAAGGTTTTCCTGGTGTTTCTAGCATCTTTTCAAGTCCCTTGTTAGATTTCATCCACATCTTTCTATGGCATATTCTGCATGCATTTATTAAATATTGAAACTCCATACTCGGAAATATTATTCATTAATATTGCATCATAGCCTAAACTGTATTGTTCAAAACATTTTTGGACGTTATGCAAGTCTGTCAGAATGCATTAACAAACTTCATTGCATCAAACTACGCAAAAAAACATGATGAGCAGTTTCTACTGTAAGCATGTTGTAGTCTTATTTTTAATTACTGTAAGCTTTCTGGGTGAGGGGGTGACATATAGAAGGGGAAATGTTCAGAGATCATGAAAGATGAAGGGTGTTGGGTAAAATTAATAATAATAAAAAAAATGAGTAAGTGTGCAGATATACTTTTTCTATGCTGAAATGTTTACGTCTTCTTACATGGGCTCCATCCTTCAAGTTCATTTCCAGCACTTAAGCCCAAAATATCTTTAGATTCTGCATTTCATAGATAAGAAGATGATTTTCTTGATCATGGGCTCTGAAGCAGGAAATATTTTGGTTTTGGTTGTTGCAGGTAGCCAAAACTGACATAGTACATGCTCTGAACTTGAATGAATTTGTCTCGGATCACCAGAGATCCATCAGATTGTGTAACTTGGAGATTGTAATAAAGATGCAACAACTGGCAAGTAATCATTTCCCTGAAAAATAACAGAAGGGATATGTTTAAGCTTTGATAGTGTAATAAATTTTCAATTTCTGGACATAAGAAGGGCTGAAAATGATACATCACTATATTTGCTTTTAATACTGTATTGTTTACCACTTTTAGGTTTCCTGTGGGTTATAGAATAGTTTAGAATAAAGGGTATCGTGATTGTCAAAGCTCAAAGCTTGTAAGACTGTTGGTGTCATTTTATTTGTCATTTTGATTTTTAGCATTTCCTCTGTGTTGCTGTTTTTCATGAATTAAAGGGTGTGTTTTTGTTAATGACAACCCTTAACGTCTGCAGGTGTTTTTCAAGAATGACAGAAATGGATATTTTGGAGTAAACAATAGAGTGAATTCTTCTGGATTGAGAATTAAATTATTCATCTTGTTAGTGTTGCTTACATGGTTCATGCTGTGCAAGATTACAGTACCATGTCGTAATTTCATGTGGTTTCATTAACAGTTTCCTTTTCTTGAACTGTTTCTAAAAAATGGATCTGAACCATGGAGGGTTTTCTTCAGAGCGTAGAGAAGTTTTTGTGTTTCTTTGTTGTTTGTTTTTTTTTCTTTCCTGGAAAACATGTTTATTTTCCTTAAAAAGAGATCATAGAAAATGTACTTGTCACATTAGAGAGGCTTTGCTGTTTTTCTCCTTAACCTTCTAATTCTGCTTCACAGTGGTTGGGGAGTGGAACTAGTTGGGTATTTCAACTTTTTTTCCAATCTCTTTAATGGTCATATGTTACTATATTTGGAATATATGTGTTTAGGAGGCAGTTTAGCTTTTTACTTATCATAGAATCATACAATCATTTGAGTTGGAAGGGACCTTGAGAGGTCCTCCAGTCCAACTCCACTTGGAAATTATGCTGTTATTTAAAATATACTTAGAAATTCATAGATTCATAGATACATTAGGTTGGAAGGGACCTACAAGATCATCTAGTCCAGCCATCTTCCTATCACCATCCCTACCCACTAAGCTACTAAATCAAATCCCTTAGCACCTCATCTAAACACTTCTTGAATCACAAAGGTTTATAGGTATTCACTGATACGCTTTTCTATTCAGTGTTCACAAGTTTGGATTTACGGAAAGCGTATTTCCAGAAGAATGGGAACTGATAGGAATTTGTTATTTTGAAGTATCACAGTTACGTCTGTCCAGTAGGTTAATTGTGTCAGTCATTGGCTGCACTGTTGTGCTCCATGATAAAAATAAGGTTAAATTAACACTGAGCAGGCTAAAAATTGAACTCTGTACTTGGGCAAACTGTTCCAGTACATCTCCACCCCCTGAGTGAAAAACTTCCTCCTAACATCCAACCTAAATCTCCCCTGTCTTAGTTTAAAATCATTCCCCCTTATCCTATCACTATCAACCCATGTAAATAGTCATTCCCTCCTGTTTATACGCTCCCTTCAGGAAGCCATAGTGAGGTCTTCCCTGGAAAGCAAATGTCGCTCCCATTTTCAAGGGCAAGCAAGGAGATCCAGAACTTGGGACAAGAGGCAATGGAAACGAAGTGGAAAACATGAAAATCCATCTGAATACTGGAAATTACAGGGCTAGTGTGGTCTGAGCAGACTGCCCAGAGTCAATGGGAAGGTTCCAACTGAGTGGATATTTGAAACCCAAGTGGACATTTTCCTGGGTAGCTTGCCTTATCTGCCCCTGCTTGAACAGGGAATTTGGAGATGATTGCACAAAATCCCTTCCAGCCCAAATGATGATGTGATTCTCTGAGAGCTTTGGGCTGCACTTTCCTTAATAGAGCAAGAGACACTTACCAAGTGTTTTAAAAGGTGTGTGAAAGAAGTTACCATGTAGAATGTATGAGTGTTGGGATACCCAGGGGTAATATCAATATAAATGACTTAATCTTTGAGTGACTTAATCTGTGGGTTTAATCTGTCTTCTAGTAGAAGTGTAGTGCAAGAGGAAACACTCTTCATGACATTAACTCAGAGCTTTGATGTTCTTCAAGACAGTAGGAAGGCAGAAGTCTTTGGTTTCGGTATATATATTCTTGTGTGCTATAGAACAGTTGAGAGTATGTGAAGTATTAATCCAGACTTCAGTATGAGTAAGGTTTTGGATGTACTTTCAAACAGCTCTATGGAAAAGTGATAGGTTTGCACCCTTTATTTCATTAAATCAACTGCCATAACTAGATGGCTGTGTGCTTCTTGAAACAGTATTTCGTAATGATTTAGAAGTATTTTGTTCCAGTTACGAACTCTGTAGGAAAATGTGCAGCAAGCAGCCCTCTCTGCTGTTTCAGCAGCTTTTTTAAAGCACTTTCTGTATAAATGATCAGTGTAATGCATAATGTCTTTTGTCTGTTAACTAAAGCTTTCGGCTTTAACATGAGAGCTGTTACACTGAGCCTTCAATTTTGTTGTAATTAAAAATGCCATTTTAAGTGGTCTACTTCTATGGAATTCTTGGAGCAGTGGACTTTACTGTCAAATCGTGCTACTTAATTGCTCATCAACTGCAGATACTGACTTATTTATTTATTTTAGTTTTGGCTAGGTAATAACATAATTTATTATTTGTAGATTTAGCTGGTGTTTGCTTTCATTCAGCAGCAGTACATACTGAACGCCAGTAAAACGAATTTGTAATGTCAAGGAAGGAAACTACTGTAAGTTGATGGCAAGCAAATGTTTGAGATCAGAATGTAGCTGCCTTCTGTTTGTTTCATTAAGCTCCTACAAGCTACCCAATTATGTAACTCAAATAAATGCAAATTACTTCAAAATCCTGCTTCTTATTTTCAAACTGTAGTGAATTTAAATCAGTTGTGATGGGCATTTAGGACATTTTTGTGGATAAAAGTTGCCCTGAGTAAAAAAGTCTAGTGGATGCTTTAGGAAGTTTAGTTGTGTTTTCTTCTGCCAATATGACGACATACATTTCTGACCGTATGAATGAGGATTAGGGTAGGATCNGATCTTGTAGGTCCTTTCCAACCTAATGGATCTATGAATCTATGAATCACAGAATGACTTTGGTTGGAAGGAATCTCTAAGGTCATTTATTTCCAACCTCTTTGCCATGGACAGTGTTGCCAACCACTAAATTGGATAGGTAGGTAGGAATGACTTTTTGCTTTAGGGTGCTGTTATGTGCAAGCCATTACGTAATTGAATAGTATACTTTTATATATATATATTAGAATGCCGCGCCAAAAAATGAGCAAAATTTCTGTTGTGCTCCTTTCTTTGCCTGAGATGATCTAAGTGTCTTGTTCTACAACTGAGGCATCTAAAATCAAATTATCGACTTTCTAATGCTTTTTCCCTGTAGTAGACCTGTATTTTGGCTCACTTATTGGCCACTAAATAAAGATGTTCGAATGGGCAAAGTATTAATTTAGCTTGAAAACTGTGTGAATGTTCCCATTCTCCAGAATATGAAATTTTGCAGCAGTCTTTCAGTAGAACAGGGCGAGTTGTAAGATTTTTTTTTTGTTCATTTTTTCATTTGTTTATATTGTTTTGGATGAAGTTGTTCAGTTTTTGCAAACTGTTTCTGTGTCTTTGCAGCAAAACTGGAAGCTCTCGGGTGACCCAGGGAATGCTTACCTCAAGGAGGGCTCAGGAAATGCTTGCAGTTTTGTGCTTGGATATTTATGCTGATGATGCTGTACTTTTATGCCATTTAAGTGCATTTTTGAAGAAATGGGGAAATCACATTTTTGAAGGAGGAAGGGTGACCTGTAATTAAGAAAGCTACTTTTGGGTGAACTGTTACAAACACCGCACCACAGATAAGATCTTTCCATTTTTGATGTAGGTATCTCGTGTCATTCATGGTATTATGGTATTAATGAGCTAGCTAATATTTAACGTTCTTTTAATCTTCAGATAGTTGGAAAAAAACACATCACTTATGTATTTAGTAATGTCTAATTGATTTTACATCTGCAGTGGTGAAAAAAGAGGTGAGAGAATATGGAACATCCCTTTGGCCAGTTTAGGTCAGCAGTCCTTATTACTGTTTTATTACTTATTACTGAATTACTGTTCCCTGTCATCTCCTTGGGCTCTTCTCTGAGAATGGCCTTGGCACTCTAGCAGCCTTTTCAGATATCGTCTGACTTCATGTACTTCAATTATTGTGCTGCTAGGTATAATATTTATAAAGAAGCGAGAGAAAAGCATGTATGGGAAGTGAAATCTATAAAGGGCGAGGAAGGAGTTTACTTCAATCTCAGGAAATGCTAAGTGCTTTCTCTGTTGTTTCTCTGAAGAAAAAGCTGCTGAGACTTATATTTTGACACTTTTTAGACAAAACATCATTTCACCAATGGAAAAAAACGACCAGAATGTTTTGACTGAAGCATCGATTGTGTGAATGATTTGATATCGCAATGCTTCTGGAATAATTTGGGGGACCTTGGGAAATCACTTAATGGAATTTGGTCCATGTCTGTATAATCTGACTTTTGCTAGAGTAATTGAAGATGCCGCTTAATAAACTTTTTATAAAGACTCCCAGTTGGTTGCTGCATTTCAGAGGGTTGTCTGAGCTCCGAAGTAATACATCTTGTAATTGTCTTTTTCCTCCCCACCCCACTTGGATATTTTCCCCAGGGAAGAATCTAATGCACTGTAATGCTCGTACCTTTTACAAAGTGACCCTACTCATTACGATTTGTTCCCTTGACAACATATAAATGCACTGAGAATCCTTAAGCTTTGTTTCCTGCACTCTTGGAAAAATCTATTTGAAAACTTGTGTTTAATGCTGCCATTACAGCTCTGAGTTCCCGACTGTTGGCACTGTGCTCCATGTCACAACGCATGCTCAACAGATGTATTTTAATAGCTATCCCATTTTTAATAGCTATCCCATTTATACCTACACATTTTCACAAAAAATAGGTGCACTGTGCTTACATAGAGTAACGTAGTAAATAAAGGTTTTGAGTAAAGTTCTATTTTGTGTAAATGGTGGAGAATTTTCTGGGACTGGTGATAACTGTGTGAACTCTGTTGCAATAGGTTCAATGGCTGTTTTCACCTCTTCCACTCAAATTGCTGGGAAAGGTTTATTCTGATTGTTTTGCCTATTTTCCAGCTCTGTAAGCAGATACTGTGTTTGGGTGTGTCCAGAGATAAAAAACATTATCCCACTGCAGAGAAGAGTGGTGATTTTAGGTGGAAGTTGGATGGTGGGGCAGGGAAGAGTACCCTCGAAAAGTGGTTCCTTAAAAACAACAGACTGAGTACTTTTCAACAAGCAGAGCTCCATGCATATGCATAACACTCAAAGATGCATTTTCATGAACTCCTGAGTGATCTCTGCTTGGCGTAATTTATTAAGTAGTGCTATTAAGACTCGTTGAACTTGTGTATTTTGTTTTTGACCCTTGAATCTGAAGTAATGTGGAATTTTTGGCGAATTCATGTTCTGCTGTTTTAAGAAGCCTACAATAATTTTTACCGTGACTACTCTTAAAGCGATTGTGTTTATAATAAGCTTTCGATCTAAATTTTCCTCTGTCTTCTGTAGATTGAAGCAAGAACAAGCATATGTACGTGATGAGTTTGGCAAAATCCTGGAACGAGAAAGGATTTCTTCCAACGAGCATTTGACTCGAGCCATTCTTCGCGAGAGAGCTGCGACAGAAGAGGAGCGTCAGAAGGCACAGCGCTTTGTAAGTTCAGGATCTTGTAGAGAGCTTGGATTTCTAAACTGTCATGTCTTTAGACTTGTTTCAAACTATTACTAAAAGCAGAAAACGTATGTCCTCTTGTAATTTATTTCTTTTACCGGTAAATATTGTCATTTTATTGTTTTAAAACTTCCCTGTCTTCAGGAAAAAAAGAGCCAAACCTTTCGGAGGGTTACAAGTATAGTCTGTCTCCTTGTGCCTGGGGGTAAGATGAATGTCCTTCTGTTTTCAGAGAGAGAAGAATCTGATGATAGTCTAGGTTTGTTTACTGAATTGGGTTGTCAAAGTGTTACAGCATACAAGACGCTCTTCCATAAGTTAATTAGTTTCATATTTCAAGGAAATCAATGATATTCCTTGCTTGAAAACTGACTGTCAATAGGGAATCAAAAAGTGTAATTTTGAAGTCTCCTTCATGCTAGAAAACAAAAAGAATTGTCTAACTCTTGTTGATTGTCTCAAACCTTGGAATTGGCTTAGTGAGAAACTGTGTATCAAAGAATCCCATTTTAATAGAGCTGGTGTATAAAAACTTCTGGACAAAGGAGTTATAAAATGCAGCTGGCTGTTTTCTTTTGAAAACTGACAGCTGTATATTTCAGTCCATTTCAAATGTCTGTCAGATTCATAGCTTCCTATGTAGCACTTCCTTGATATATTGAGTCTGTATTGAGCTTTCCTAGTAATGATAATCATTATTCTCCGAGGTACAGATATCTCTTAGGATTTTTTTTTTTTTTTGAGGTTGCCAAAGTATAAAGGAGAAACAGGTAGGTATTTTCAAGAGGAAAAGTTTCAAATCTCTTATATGCGCATTCATTTTAAAATAAAAGAGGATGACTTATGCCAACATCTATATGAATATTTGCATCCAAAATGAATTCAAAGTTTTCTAAGAGCTACAGGTTGGTCAGAGAGGCAATCAGTCGCTTCACTAATCAATTGCTTTATCTATGCTGTGTAAATTAAAATCTATTGCCTGTACTATCTTTCCAAATCAGTTGTGATTTAAAAATCAAATTAACAGAAACCAAACAATAAAATAATCACATATGCTTGAGTAGAGGTATCTTTTGCAGACATTTCTCAGAACTTTGTGGAATGTCACTGTTGAAGAATAACTATAGTGTTTTAGATAAATGGTTCATATTTTGTTATATCTGAGGGAAAATAGGAAAATGGAGGGAAATTGAGACTAAGATACAGCTTTAATCTTATGCTTTAAACCTTTGGGCTGTTAATGTGAAGAATGGATAAGAATTTTGTGATCTCAGCCTAATGGAGAACTGAAGAGTTACTCTGGGGTTTAATATTTGCATGACTTACGTTGAGCTTTGCATCTTTCACTTAGTGCTATGCTTTTGAGAAGTATGTGTTACCTTTCTCATCACACAAATGAATGAGAGAGATCACGAGTACGAAACTTGTGTATTTAGCTATTACGTCAATTGCATTTTTAGTTTTCACTTACTCTAGAATTTTTATGGTAGAACTGCCTACATGAAGCAATCACCTGAGGTGTTAAAAAATCTCGAAGTTCTTGGGTAAAGTTCCCTCTGTGATTTTGCTTAAAATACTGTGATATTTTTGTTTGTTTGTTTCCACTATAGTTTATTATTAGCTGTTTATTCATCTCATGTATACAGGTTGAATTTGTCACATTTGCAACACGAGGATATGTCTGTGTGCTCCATTTGTCAGGTGGAGTGAATGATCCCATGTGCTAGTTAACTGCTAAAACAAGTTGATATTTTATTTAGCCCACATTTGATAGCATCTGTCAGATTCTTTATTGGAGAAAGAACTAGTGTTTTGGAAATGTCAATAGCAGTATCTTCAGTGTTAATGCCTTTGCTGCTAAACTGTTTAAATAGTGTGCAGGAAAAGATATGGTAAGACATGAAGAATATTTTTGTATAAAGGTTGCTAATTCAGCTTTAACAAACAGACATTAAATTGTTAGATTGAAGTAATATTTCCCAGTCTTAAACCATTTAAAACCAGCTACTGCTTACAGGTTCAGACGAGAAACTTTTAAGTATTTAGAGCACCAAAAGTTGACATTGGCTCTTCATACAGATGAAGAAAATTTGTCAGGTGAAGCAGGAGCTGGCAGCTAAAAGAGTAGAAGCTTTGCAGGTGATAAAAAGTGGAGAAAGATGTCATTTATCTTTTTAAGCAAAAGTATTCCACTTTTCAACAAAGGTATCTAGAGGAATCCAGCAAAGCTTGAACAGCAAGGTAAGGCAAAGGATTGCACCCTTTTAAAACTGGAAATGATTTTAAGTGAGCAGAATGAGGAAGATCATGACACTTGTTAGGCTGAATGTTAAAAAATAAACAAAAAAACAAGCCTCCCAAAATGTAAAGTATGATTAGAATGATTCAGTCACAGAATCACTGACCATCCCCAGTTGGAATGGATGCATGAAGATCATGGAGTCCTACTCCTGGCTCCACACAGGACAACCCAAAACCCAAACCCTGTGTCTGAGTGCACTGTCCAAATGCTTCTTGAGCTCTGGCAACTCAGGACTGTGCTCAGTGACTTGGGGAGACTGTTCCATGCCCACCCCACTTTGGTGCAAAGCCTTTCCTTAACCCCTCCTGCCCTGTTACTGTCACCAGAGAGCAGAACTTGTGTGTGCAAGCCCACAGACTCCATGGAACTGAAATCCCAGCAAGGACTGTAGAGTCAGAATATGACCAGGGAATATGATCTGTGATCAGAATAGATGAAACCATAGCAGCAAAACAGTTCTGAATTAATTCTGTCACATGGGTCTTCAAAGTGGAGGAACTTCTGCAAGCTTCCATGCCAGAAGTTTTCTTTGCAGAGCTCTCCTCAGACAAAACCATTGATCTGAAGATTCAGTAAGAAAACATTAAGGAAAATTGATGGTTTTACCAGTAACAGCTCTTCAGGCCTGGGTGGTATCCATAGAGGCTTTGAAAGAAGCTTGTGATAGAAGAGCTAACGATAGCTGAGCTACGTAGATGCTGTGTAAGCTCTTAGGGGAAACTCCCTCAGTAAAAGGTGGGGAATATCAGTTTTCTTAAAATATGATTCTGTGGGAGATCCAGACACACAAAACTCAGGAATTCTGTTGTTTCTACCGGCCAAGATAGGAATGATAAAATTTAAAGTCAAATTTCCAGATCCTAGTGTGCAGTGTGTGCTTGAAGTCATAACTGAGAACTATCTGTAGCTGTGTATCATGCCAAAAATATTTCTTTCTTCCATACCCTTAGTACATACAGTGTGATATTTCTTCTGTCCATCCCTCCTGACAGAGCACTTCATAATGGATGAAGGCTTTTATTTCAGTCTGACCGCAGAAGAATTTTGATCTTGGTTTTGTCCACTGTGATTCAGTCTAGTGTTCCGTACTTCTGACTACTCCAAGAACACTTACATTATGTTATGCAGGCAGCAGACATATCTTCCTTTTCACTATTGGAGATTTCTACTACACATCTGGGCATTGTGGATAGCTGAGCTGGGCGCAGTGTTGTTGAATGCCTTTAAATGTGGTGGTTTTGCCATAAACAGTGTATTGATGTTCCATCACTGCAGTCATTATGAGAGCCAGGGTGAGACACAGAGAGCATGAAGGAAAAAATCGATAGTTATCCAAAGTACAGAGGACCTGTTGTATTTCCATCTCCTTGTAATGACCTGGAGCTTACTGTTAACATGTTTGCTTCGCTGTCTGGACTGAAACAAGCTGTCATTAAGACCCTATATGTTAGAAAATGGTTTTATTGAGCTGCCAATGACATTAAAGTCTCATTTCCCTTTGAAGAGGCACAGAAATATTGTTCTGTTCATTTGCTGTAACCATAACATTAAAATTTGATTACTGCTATCATTAGAAATCTGTATCCATACTAATATAATTATATATATTTCCCCATGTATTGTTCCAGGCTTTCACAGAAGTACCTGTTAGAGAATGAAGTCTGTTGTTGCTGAAGTATTTTCTTGACTTCTAAATTATTTGCTGTACAGGAGAGTCTATTAATAAGCTCTGTGTGCAAAAAATCAAATTGGCAAAAGTATCCTTATATCAAAAAGCAGTTTCTGCACTTCAGGTGTATGTGGTAATAGAACTATTGGATTTTTGAGGTGTAGAATTCTTTTATTGAATCTGTTCTGAGCACTGAAATCCATAGACAAAATATATTCCTCGGTATGTTAGAGGTGAAGCATGTTGAGTTACATTAGGAGTGGATTTGACCTATTGTCGTAATTGAAAAACATATTGTTAAAATGGAGTGTTTCCCTCTTCTCTGTCTCAACTGTTAAGATGTTTTCCATATCATCCTTGGGTGACATGTCCAAATCACTATGTACGTGTGCTATTCAGCAGCCTTTCCTATAGTGATGCATTTATTTTTCCTGTCCCCAATTCATTAGCTTTTTCAAGAGGAGGTCCTCTATTTTCTATAAGCAGATTATGTACTGAGTCTTCCTGCTCCTTCCAAACAGTGCTGTGCTAACTGTATTTTAAGGATGACTTCACTAGAAAATACCAGGGGGAAGAATTACTAAACGAGTTAAAGCATTAGTTCTCAAGAGAAAAGAAGTCTGTTTACAAACCTGCAGTATTTATTACATACCTCATTTAGCTCATTCATCATTTTAATAGAAAAATGAATCTTTTTAGATGATTCTGAAATAATTTGAGGTAAACTACATAGCCTGAGGCAAAACATGATTGCTTACTGCAGAGAGGACGAAGCTGTTTCTGGGAAGTATGGTATGATTGGTGACTATAATTTACAATTTATGATAGTGAAAATACTAAAGGCTCATATCTGAAAATTAGACTTAAGGTTTGAAAACATCATGGTACGAAGCTAAATCTAATGACTTTGTTATTTTTTATTTTTTGGTCTCTTGTTCTTCAATTTTATAATGTAGAAGTATTTTTACTCTTTGAATGCATATATATTTTTTCAGATATACTGGTAAGATTTAATTCAGTTTTATGTACGTGGTACTTTGTTGCCAAGTGCTTTTCTCCTTGCCATTTAGAAGTAGTTGTTTTGTTGCAGCAGATGATCCCTTTTCCTCCATGCTCTTGTGATGTGGGAGACAGGGTAAAATTAAAATGAGGAGAAAGAAGTCGCTTTTGAATGCTGAGGATGAGATCTGCTGGTTTTTTATTGGCTTTGTTCTGGGGGAGAGGGATTTGGTTGCTTTTTTACAGAAGCAGAATACACTGAAAAAATCATTAACACTTGAAAATATTAAACTCCATTGCGCTTTACATGCTTATCTTCATTTGAATAAACATGATGTTATGGATATGGCTTATGTCTCTCCTGGCACACATTTATTTTCTCACCAACTCTCCTTCTCTTTTTGGCATTTCTGATGCAGCTGTAAGGTGTGTAGGATAGAAATCTGGCTTTCAGTCTGTTCTGGGATGCTAAATAGATGCTGTGAAGCTGCTGTACGAACAAGGTGCTACTATGCAAATAGAGATCAGTAATGTTGGTTTCCAGCAATGCAAAGAAATGGGACTTCCTACCAAATATTTGCAAACCATGAGTGGTTTTCTTATCTGACTGGATGTATGTGCCTTAAGGAAATGGTAAAGGCCCATTTGCATGTCTAAAATTACTTTATTAATGAGTGAACAATCTTTTCCCCCTTGATGTAGTTAAACAGTAAAAATAATTTAAAATAGCTTGTGGGTGATAGTACTGTTGTTGCTGTAGGTTGCAATCCCAGTATGACCTCTGTCATGTCGACAGTAAAGCAATGTTTTATTTAATCTCTGAAACTGCCATTAAATACCCGTGAACTAGAATAAGAAATTGCTTACCTGTGTCTCTTTTCTGCTCCTTTATAACATCCATTCTGACATTTAAAATATTTGTTTCAATGGAACAATACAAATAATTTTCTCTTTCCTCCAGTTTTTGACTTGACAATATTGTAGACCTATAATTTTTTATTCTTTTATCTAGCAATCATTTTTTCCATGTATGTTAGACATACAAGAAAAAAAATACAGTAAAAATAGAAAATTTTGAAGGCAGAGAAAGTGCACAAAGTGAGTATTTATTCTCCTCAAAGTTTCTGTTTAAATGGTGAGAGAAATGTGTTTTGTTAGTCAAACAGCATTTAAGAGCTTGAGCTTTTTTGTTTTTAAATTCATATATAGCAAAACCCAAGATACTCGACAGAAGCAAAATTAATCACTGTGTTATCTCAGCATCCAGATGAAGATCTAGTGCTTTACAAAGCCTGCTGCTCCATCAATTTGTTCTTTTGGTTGAATTCAAATTGAGTTCATTTTTATAGATTCACTGCATAATACTCTCCTCTCTCCTCCCTCATTCATTAACCAATTTGTTCTTGCTACTCCCTTTTTATTGAACAGCTAACAAAATTGCTATGCTATCTTTTCAAATGGATGTCATCATTCCTTGTCATGCATGGGCAAAAAGTAAGCATATTCATCCTTCTTACATATACATTTGCTTCTTCTAGAGAGAATACCCATTTCTGCCCTCAAGATATCATGAAAGGGATGTTTTAAATAACACTCTCATGAAGGTTTTGGCACAAAGCCTCAATATAAGCATTCTTATCCAAACTCCATTTGAGGGCATGGCTGCACTGCTGGTTGTATGACACCACAAAAGCCACAGAAGTCTTGAAACATAGCATATATATGTAGGTTTTTTTTTCATTTCTTCAAAAGGATTTGCCAGCTCTTAAGACTCTCATTCTGACTTTTATTTAATATTTATTTATTCTCAAGTTAGGCTAATTTTGGCTAGGCAGATATTCCTGTTGTATCTTCTTCAGTTGCCTTCATTTCTTTGGGTTGTATTAAAAGACAAGAGAAGTAAGGGAGGAGAAATGAAGTACAATTTGTTTTACTAATGACCTACCTTTAACTAATCTCAGGACTCTTTGCATTGCGCAGCATAAATGTTTTGTTTGGGAACACCATCTTAGAGAAGGGAACCAAAACATTGAAAGAATATATTTGGAAGATACCCAGCCATCTCTATCTTAAAAATAGTGATAAGAAAAATCAATCGTTTTATTAGTGGTGTTGATGTTGCTATTATGTGGTGGTCAGTCTGTAGTCTTATAGTTTTTCCAATAATCAGGATGCTACGTATACTGTTATAAGCAAGATCTGAGACAAGAGCCATTCTCTTTTAAGTAGAGGATACTAGAATGAGGAAAGATGTTTTAAATAGTTTAAAAAAAGAAAAAATAAATAAAGGGATGGAACGCCTAACCTGTGAGGACAGGCTGGGAAAGCTGGGGCTGGTCAGCCTGGAGAAGAGAAGGCTCCAAGGAGATCTTTTAATATCTAGAGGGGAGCTATGAGAAGGCAAGGGGCAGACTCTTTAGCAGGGTTTGTTGAGATAAGATGGGGAAATGGTTTCAAACTTGAAGAGGAGATTTAGGCTGGATATAAGAAAGAAGCTTTTTACAATAAGGATGATGAGGCACTGGAACAGGTCGCCTGGAGAGGTGGTGGAAGCCCCATCCCTGGAGACATGCGAAATTATTGCTGGATGGGACTCTGAGCACCTGATGGAGCTATAGATGTCTGTGTTCATTGTGGGGGAATTGAACCAGATGGCCTTTAACGGTCCCTCCCAACTCAAAAGATTCTGTGATTCTTTAACATCTTGAATTGGGTGGCACCTGAAGAGATTGATAGCATATGTCCTACCAATATTTATATTTACAAGTGTGTGCAAGATTAGATTTCAAATGTGAGCGTAATTAAGGGTGCAAGTCTCATAGGTTAATAGTTAATTAAGTTTATGTCATCGTTTTTAGGAGAATCTGAGTGTCCACTTCCATATTTGGTCTACGCAGGAAGTTCTTTTTGCATCCAGGAACCCCATTGCTGTATTATTTTACATCTGTTTCCCATTTAGAAAATTATTTTTTTTTTATAAGGGGAAAAGTGGTTCGTTTTTATTCTGTTTTGTTTTGCTTTCCCACTGAATGCTTATTCTGCGATACCCTTAATTATGGAACGGACCTTTATGCATGCTGTAAGGCATGGAAATGACCTTCCAACCCTAGTATCAACATGGCAGTGTTAATGAAGTATCTTCCCTTTATGCATTTATGAAAGCCTAAGTCTGGTACTGTGTTTATATGAGGGAAAGAAAGAAAGTATATTTTAGGAAAACTCTGCTAAATATCTTCAGACAAACAAACAAACCTTTAAACTTTAATGTTAGAAAGGCTGGAGTGAAAGGACTGTCCACGTATCAACGTTTTCAGAGATGTCATATTCTGCTCATACCAAAACACAAACAGAAAGTGGTGCTGGAAAAGGTTTGGTTTTTATTTTTATTTTTTGAACTTCCTCTGCTCTTTGTGCACTTTGACATTTCTTTATTTGTTAGTACAAAATTGGATGACTTGTATGTCTGCTCTGAGTTATTGAAATAGTGCAACTGCAGTGTTTCCATAGGAGAAGTAAATGTTGACTGTGAAGTACTGCTGTATGCCCTGTTTATTTTATTTTTGAGGTTCAAAACCAGTTTTTAAGATTGAAGAGAGAAGTTCTGTTGCATCTCCTTATTCATTGGTTCGTGGTCTTAGTTACCACCTTTGGTTAGAAGCAAGCGTGCCATGGTTGACGAGCAGTCTTCAGGAAGAAAAGATTTAACCTCTCACCAAAGATGACATTTTGTCTTTTTTTTTTTTTTTTTTTGTCAAAAAGATGAATTTAAACTTATTAGAGGGCCTTTTTTGGTTANGATTTAACCTCTCACCAAAGATGACATTTTGTCTTTTTTTTTTTTTTTATGTCAAAAAGATGCAATTAAACGTATTAGATGGCACTTTTTGGTTACAGTTGCTATTAGTACTGTCTTTGCTGTGCTATAAGGTGCTTTAAGTGAATCAATAATTATCCTGGTAGAGCTGATGATAGCATGAATTCTAGAAAACCCACAGTGACAGGGAGTGATACTTTGGGGAAAAAAAAGAAGTTACAAATAGAAAACTTTCTCACTTTCTGATGGAATTTCATTAATTCTGATTTGTAATTTTGATGTAATTTGTCCTTTACTTTAAGCAGAATATGTCATGTTGAAATTACTGATATGTAGACAGTCCTTCCAATCTGGCTTTTCCAGGAGTCCCACTGGCTGTCTAGCGCATGTTGAGATATTAAAGTACTGTAGCAATAGGTGCTAATGTATCCAAAGGAGATGTGTGGTAATTCAATTTAAAAGGATCTATTAGATAGAGAGTGAGGAAAGAGAATGACATCATGGTTAAGTCTGTAGCTTTTTATTACGATTTTAAAATAATTTTTTTCTGTCCTATCAATATTACTTGTATGATGTATTCTACAGTAGGTTTGCTAGCATGTGCATAGAAGAAAATAGTTTGTCATGTGGTTTTTTTTAAAGGAGGGAAGAGTTTAAAGTGGAAGGGTTGATAAATTGGGGATGTTAATATACCATTTTATTTAAGTAATAAAAATTATTATCTTGACAGTCCTATCCTCCGAAGACTGAAACTGAACAGGAAACTGTTTAATTTCACGGTTCCCAGTAGCATAGTATGTCATTTCTGTCCAGCAAAGTGGAGTTTTTAGCTGGAAATTCAGTCTTCTTGTGAGAAATGTATGGGCAGTAGTCTTCCTATGGACATTTACATGCATGTGTGCATGTAGTGTAGTGGATTGAAGCCAAACTGTTATCTTTTCATGAAGTAGCTACTGCTGTAAAGTATACTGACTTCAACACATGGCCTACAGAGCATTTTTCTTATTTTACGTGAGTTTTGAAAACAAAAACTGATTTTCAGTTTTTAAGTCTGCTGTTTAAGCAACTTCATGAGAATGATGCAGTAGAAAAGCAATAGCACTTATTTCTGGAAAGCCATGGTAAAAGGTAATACTGTGTACTTGTTGCATTACTTTTTGGTTAGTAGGGGTGATACTTCTTAGTTTTGATTCTGGCAGATCCTGCACCCTGTTCACGTAGGGAGATGCTGCATTGTCTTTCTCTTAGATGTTTGAATTCAAATCATGTTTGTAAATAAATAAATAATGATTTTTCCTTCCTTCTCATTTCCTTAATTATCATGCAGATAAACAGTAGGGTTCATGACATTAGGATAAGTATGTGTCTTATGATTTTGCCTTGGAGAAAGAAGACTGTGCGGTTCTCCCTTTTCCCCCCTAGGGCTATGCAGCAGTAATAAATGAGCAAGTCCAGAGTACTTTATGATAGATAGTTAATGGTGCTACGCCTGAGCCAACAGGCTTGTTTCTGCAGCAGCTGTCACAATTCATAGTCATTAGCATACCTTTAATGGTTACATTTCAAAATAATTTCTGCTAGAGCATTTAGCATACATAAAGGGAAAGAGCCATGACATTGAGAAAGGAGTTCTAGGTGTAGGTGAGTTTTTTGGGCTGAGTATAATATTGGAGTGCATACACTCAGAGGGTGTAAGAGTGAATTGAAAATTATTAAAGTAATTTTGGAGGTAAAATACTGATTGACCTTCAAGGCCTATTTATGACCAGGAGTCTCTCTTTAATCGAGAACCTTCTGTGCTGTTTTATTGGGTGCTTCTTGCATTTAGATCTGCAGAAAGACTATTCTGAAATCTTCTCAGTGGGAAGGGAATAGTGGTGTGTGACAGTGATACCAAGTCATTCCTACTGTGTAAGGCGAAACTGAAGGACTAAATTTTCAAAACCAAGTCATGATGGCGACATCACAGCACCAGCTTGGTGTATCTGCTGTTTTGATGTAACAGAGGAAATGTGTGTGTGTAATATCTATTAAATCTTTTGAATGCTTTTGAAGATAGGCAAGAAGGATGATGGGAGGAGGGATAATAAGTGGGTGCCACATCTACCTCAGCAACAGGGGATCTTCTACGAAATACTCTGATAAATAGGTCAGTTGGAGTTTTGTTTTACATTGTAGTAATTCATGTAATATTTTAATTTTTCTTCTCACTTTTATCTGTCTGTTTAAAGCATGAAATGAAAATTCATAGTTATTTCTTTTGACAGTAATAATGTTGGAATATACTGAACTTAAAATCTTTATTTGAACATGCTTCCTCCAAGCAAGTAGAAGGAGTGCCTATCATTTTCCCTTCTAGTTTGCTGTCTGAAAAATCATTTAAAATTTGTATGCGAGCAGATTTGACCTTAACAAAAATAAGGAGTAATGAAGGCAAACCTTCATTCTCCTGAAGTGAATTTTCTTACTTTTCAACACTTTCCCAGTGCTACCAGTTTTGTTTCCATGTTCGCATTTGTTTTGGAGGTTTGTGGAAAAATTCATTTGTCTTACTGCTCTAAACCATTAGCAGACAGTTGATTGAAACTCATCGAGTATGAATGTAGTGAATTAGTTGTAGCAGGAGGATGACTGCATGATTATTGTTAGCCATTGTGGCAGGGGTGTGCATTTGCCTTAGAGTAAGATCACAAATAAGATAGATCTTTCAAAATACCTGCCTGGGGGTAGCGAGGCCCTGCAGAGGGATCTGGGCAGGCTGGATTGCTGGGATGAAGCCAATGGGATGAGATTCAACAAGACTACATGCCGGGTCCTGCACTTTGGCCACAATAACCCCAGGCAACACTGCAGGCTTGGGACAGGGTGACTGGAAGACCGTGTAGAGAAAATGGACCTGGGAATGACTTCAAGTTGTGCCAGTGGAAATCGAGACTGGATGGTAGGAAATACTTCTTTTCCAAAAGAGTGGTCAGGTGCTGGAATGAGCTGCCCAGGGAGGTGGTGGAGTCATCAACCCTGGAGGTATTTAAAGAACATTTAGATACTGTGTTAAGGGACGTGGTTTAGAGTGAACTATTGATGATAGGTGGATGGTTGGACTGGGTGATCCTGTAGGTCTTTTCCAACCTTGGTGATTCTATGATTCTGAATGCTTGGCTCTCTTAGTAATGCTTACTATTAATGTAAAAAATAAAATAAAATAAAATAGAAAACAAGTTAAAAAAAAAAAAACAAAACAGAAAAGAAGTATTGTGAAAGTTAAGGCACTTCATGTCTTTCAGTCAGATATGCAGAACTAGTGGACTTGTTTGATCATATTGGTCTTCATTTCTGCATTCTAGTATCACTTTCAAGGCATGTAATCTGAAACATTAACTTAGCTGAAAGCACTGTGAGCTATTTTTTAATTCCTTATGTCATTTGGGTTGATATGTCTCATTGTAGAGGCCTGTGGGACAGAATGTATATGGAATATAATAGAAAAACCTGGGTGTAATTATTAACCAGTAAATACTGACAGCACCACAGTAAAGTGTAAAGGTGGTAAATATCTCAGATTTAAAGATTACATAAACACAGTGTTTGGAGCTGAAGTTCAACAGATAAGGAATGCTGGATAAAATAGCTTTTGAAGCCATGATTTTGTTGTTACTATTGTTTTGATGTAGCTTTCTGGACTGTAATTTTCTCTATTAAGAAAACAAACAAACAAACCCAAAAATAGAATAAATATTTTAATCTCTTCCTGTTTATTTTTTCAAAGTCACAAATAAGAAAAGACCTTTAAATTCACCTACGATTTAGGTACTGGGGAGAGGTAAGTAATTGTATTACAGGCTTAAAAAGTGGGTCCCTGTGAACCAAATGGGGTTTCACAACGCCAAGTTGTAGCCATTCTGGGTACGAGTGTAGACAGAGAACTCATTGAAAGCAGCACTGAAGAGAAAAACTTGGAGGTTCTGGTGAGCAAAAAGGTGGACATGAGCCAGCACTGTGTACTTGCAGTCTGCAAAGTCAACAGTATCCTAGGCTACATCAAAAGAGAGGTGGGCAACAGGACTGGGAGGTGATTGTCCACCTCTGCTCAGCCCTTGTGAAGCTCCATCTGGAATACTGCGTCCAGGCCTGGAGCTCTCACTACAGAAGGATGTGGAGCTGTTGGAGCAGATCCAGAGGAAGGTCACAAAGATGATAAAAGTGCTGGAACACCTCTCCTACAAAGAAAGGTTGAGGGAGTTGGACTTCTTTAGTCCAACTTTTAGGCTCCAGGGAGACCTTACTGTGGCCTTCCAGTACTTAAAGGAAACTTACAAGCAGGAGGGGTACTGACTTTATTTATGCACAGTCTGATAGTAGTAGGACAAGAGGGAATGGGTTTAAAACAAAGGAAAGATTTAGATTAGATATTAGGAGGAAATTTTTTACTCAGTGTGGTGAGGCCCTGGAACAGGTCTCCCAGAGAAGTTGTGCAAGCCCCATCCCTGGAGGTGTTATAGGCCACGTTGGAAGGGGCCTTATCTAACCTGGTCTGGCAGTTGACAGCCCTGTCCATGGCAGAGGTCCCTTCCAACTCAAGCCATTCCATGATTCTGTTATTCCATGTAAATTACAGGAGATACTCAAGACATTAATTTTACTAAGGCTTCTATAAGCTTGACAGCCTATGCTGAAAACAAGCAGTAGTCTTGACCGTTGGGAATTCTAAGTTCAGCCTTACTTTTGTAGGATTATCTTTCATTTTATTTTTTTTTTATTTTTTAATTCTATTTGTATGTTGTTGTTTTTTTTTT
>VXAB01006875.1:0-181317 GCA_013399175.1 Odontophorus gujanensis | reverse complement strand
AAAAAAAAAAAACAAAACAGAAAAGAAGTATTGTGAAAGTTAAGGCACTTCATGTCTTTCAGTCAGATATGCAGAACTAGTGGACTTGTTTGATCATATTGGTCTTCATTTCTGCATTCTAGTATCACTTTCAAGGCATGTAATCTGAAACATTAACTTAGCTGAAAGCACTGTGAGCTATTTTTTAATTCCTTATGTCATTTGGGTTGATATGTCTCATTGTAGAGGCCTGTGGGACAGAATGTATATGGAATATAATAGAAAAACCTGGGTATAATTATTAACCAGTAAATACTGACAGCACCACAGTAAAGTGTAAAGGTGGTAAATATCTCAGATTTAAAGATTACATAAACACAGTGTTTGGAGCTGAAGTTCAACAGATAAGGAATGCTGGATAAAATAGCTTTTGAAGCCGTGATTTTGTTGTTACTATTGTTTTGATGTAGCTTTCTGGACTGTAATTTTCTCTATTAAGAAAACAAACAAACAAACCCAAAAATAGAATAAATATTTTAATCTCTTCCTGTTTATTTTTTCAAAGTCACAAATAAGAAAAGACCTTTAAATTCACCTACGATTTAGGTACTGGGGAGAGGTAAGTAATTGTATTACAGGCTTAAAAAGTGGGTCCCTGTGAACCAAATGGGGTTTCACAACGCCAAGTTGTAGCCATTCTGGGTACGAGTGTAGACAGAGAACTCATTGAAAGCAGCACTGAAGAGAAAAACTTGGAGGTTCTGGTGAGCAAAAAGGTGGACATGAGCCAGCACTGTGTACTTGCAGTCTGCAAAGTCAACAGTATCCTAGGCTACATCAAAAGAGAGGTGGGCAACAGGACTGGGAGGTGATTGTCCACCTCTGCTCAGCCCTTGTGAAGCTCCATCTGGAATACTGCGTCCAGGCCTGGAGCTCTCACTACAGAAGGATGTGGAGCTGTTGGAGCAGATCCAGAGGAAGGTCACAAAGATGATAAAAGTGCTGGAACACCTCTCCTACAAAGAAAGGTTGAGGGAGTTGGACTTCTTTAGTCCAACTTTTAGGCTCCAGGGAGACCTTACTGTGGCCTTCCAGTACTTAAAGGAAACTTACAAGCAGGAGGGGTACTGACTTTATTTATGCACAGTCTGATAGTAGTAGGACAAGAGGGAATGGGTTTAAAACAAAGGAAAGATTTAGATTAGATATTAGGAGGAAATTTTTTACTCAGTGTGGTGAGGCCCTGGAACAGGTCTCCCAGAGAAGTTGTGCAAGCCCCATCCCTGGAGGTGTTATAGGCCACGTTGGAAGGGGCCTTATCTAACCTGGTCTGGCAGTTGACAGCCCTGTCCATGGCAGAGGTCCCTTCCAACTCAAGCCATTCCATGATTCTGTTATTCCATGTAAATTACAGGAGATACTCAAGACATTAATTTTACTAAGGCTTCTATAAGCTTGACAGCCTATGCTGAAAACAAGCAGTAGTCTTGACCGTTGGGAATTCTAAGTTCAGCCTTACTTTTGTAGGATTATCTTTCATTTTATTTTTTTTTTATTTTTTAATTCTATTTGTATGTTGTTGTTTTTTTTCCTTAGACAAGTTAATATCTAATACATTCCAAACTCCTTATTTTTTTCTCAGGTCTTCTGCTTCTTCCCATACCTCCATGTCCATCCTGCTCTTAGCCACTCCATCCATCATTTTCACACCCTTCTTTTCATTTTAATTTTTCTCCTCTTCTTACTGCCTTCTCTCTTTCTTCTTTCCCTCCACAAAATCTCCAAGTCCATCAGTTCTTAGTTTCAGGATGAAGTACTTTGTTCCTCTGATGTCTGGGAGCTAATTGTACTCTCCACTTCTGTTGCCTGATGTTACAATATTTTGTACCTAGTGGAAAGAAGAATTGCAGGAGAAATCTGCTATAACACCTGCAGTCCTTTCATGCAGGTGGTTGGACTATACATATTGGCTTGTGGGAGCGTGCCCATGATGGATGAAATTATACAGAACCATATTGCCATGCTTTGACAAAAATTATTGAACCCGAGCTGCACTTTTTTTAATTTGCTTTTTCCTCCAGAGGCTTATGGACATGGCAAAGTTTAATTTTGTTTTATTGGAGGTGGAAGAGGAAAATGCCCTGCTGTGATTCGGACTGCTTTCCTGGCAAATGGTAGATTCCTTTGGAAGCTTTGTGAACACTGGAACCTAAAGAAATTTCATTTATTGTTAGTAGAGAGTGTTCTTTCTAAGTGAATTGAATGCATTTGGCCTAGGCCTTCAGAAAAGTTGGAGGTGTTGTGTAACATCTTTAACTCTTATTCTCTTGCTTCAGAAAGTCTGTAGCTTGAGGCTCTAATGGAGCTAGAAATGAATGGAAAGTAATCTTATTTTGTGGAGTGGATGACACAGGTGGTAGAACAGTGAGGAGAAAACTTTTTCCCAGTTATTCACAGAAGTTGTACTGTGAGTTCAGGTTTACTTTTGAGAGTGTACAGGGTGAACAAATTGAAGCAGGGATGTCTCCAATCTATGCTGCCTTAGATGCTAACTATTTAGATTTTCCAGTCTTACTGTTGGCTGTCCTCCCAAGTATTGCTGCACAGCCCATTTGCAAGCAGAGGTAGGTTTTCTCTGCCTACATTTTCATCTCGGAGTGGGTTTGATCAGCTGTGCCAGAACTTTGCACCCCGGGATCTCTTTGTAACTGAGGAGAAGTGGGTGTTTTTGGGGTGTGATTCTGATATGTTTCAGATGTCAACTTTATGATGATGTTGATTGCCTTGTAGAAGCACATATTTCTCTGCATATGACCTTTGGGGGCTCTAGCCCAGAAGTATATTCTTAAATGTGTATATCCGCTGTATTGACAACTTAGGCAAGTAAGGTTATTTGGACCTGAAACATGTAAATATTGTAACAATCCCTGCATCCACATCACACAAAATACAAGAAATCAGAAAATGAGTCGTAATGAAAATTATTCCCATGAGCCTTGTTTTGTTATGACCTCTTCCTTGTCCTTAACTTTTTTTGGAAAGCTTTGTCTAATGCACACACACCAAAATAATTCAGTTATTCATAATCACTCATGAAGAATTGATGGGAGCTGCTGGTTTTGTACTGGCTTCCTTTTTCCCTTATGATGCACGGTATGTTCTGTAGTAGCATCATTTGAAGGTTTTAGCTATTAAGTGTTTAAATCCCTTTTGGTTTTACCAGTGGGTAAGCACAAATTCCTACTCATTCACACGTTCCAGGAGATTGGAGCACATTCCTCATAACTCAGTGACTGCAGTCACAGAGGGAAATGAAAATTGATCTTAATGCACCTTCCCATTGCAGTGGTTTTGATGCTACAACGTTGAGCCACATCTAGCATATAATACAAGGCTTTTCCTTTATTTTTGAAGGAACTGAGAATGTTCTTGAGATGTATTTGAAGTTCATGCAGTTCAGCAATGTGTTCTCTGTAGGGAACTATGATAACACTTTAAGATAATAATATACAAGTTATATAAGTAATTCCTCAAAGTTAGAGTTTGTACAGAACAATTTTTAAAATGGTTGCATCTGTCATAATTGTAAATGGGTAGGGTGTGTTGCTGAGTGCAGAGCTGACAACAACAACAAAAATCAGAACTTGTACTACTAGTGAGGAGAAAAAAACCTATTTTATACTCCATTAAACTGTTACACATCATAAATAATTTATGCTCAGGTTGCTCTGTTCTGCAGCAAAGATGATAAACTAGTCGTTTTAGGGGCATTTTAATGAATATAGTAGTTTTCTTGACTTTCTCTGAAACAGAAACCCTGGTCATTATGTGTATGTAAGTGGGTTAAATTATGGGAATACATTTTAAAATGAGTCGTTCAGTCTCACTGAATTCCACAGGTATCTAGGAATGGATCCACAGCTTGTAACTTTCTTCATGTTACTTACAGTGGTAAAATTTATGTTAGTTTTTTCTGTCATTCTCAAAAGTGTGTAAGCATGTCCCTGCAACACTGTGAGATTGCCTGTATTCTAGATTGGAATATTAATAATTTGTCTGGTTTGTACTAAACTCTTAGATCCTACATATATTTTCCCATAGTTGTCCATTTTTTATGTGTTCGTTTACAGTCAGACTTAGGAGGTTTTAAAACTAGTCAGTGTTTTGTGTTTTTAAATCTACCCTTTCATCACTGAAAATGTCTTGCTTTTTCATTAACTGAAATGAAAGAACATCAAAGTGGCACTGAAAAAGTAGAATTGCTATTAGTTTGTGGACATTAACAAAATCTTTTAGACTACAGCATCGTTACGTAGAATTATACAGTCAGGTTCAGATGAAACTTTGAGAAGTATAGGTGGTTAGCTTTATATTCAGACATTTATGTTCATCTTTTGTATGGTGTTTGGTGCTTCAGAGTATGCTGCTTGTATGTTCCAGTGAAATGTGCTCGATGTTCTGAAAATCTAAATAGCTGAAATTGTACTTCACTTAGCATTGCCTCATTTGCTTTTGATAATGAAAATATAAAATGGGGTATTCCTAGCAGGTAGCAGTCTGGTCAGGTGAGTGATTCAGTAGAGGAAATGGAGACTTGTACTTGGCTTTCAGCATCACTGCTGAATCCAGAGAGTGCTGTTAGTAGAAATTGCTATTCAGGTTCACATTTTGATAACGTGAATTCCTCCTTCAACTTTCTATTGAAATGCCATCAACTTTTCCCCCATTTTTGTATCATGTGCAATACCTTCAAATCTATTTTCCAATACTCTTGAATGTAATAACAGAAATCTCTTTGGAAATAAAATTCTTTCTGACAATTAACTTTTATTGTTGTTTATGCATCTAGAGAAATTACAGTGTCTGATATATCACCGCTACTCCTGATAGAACATTGATACATGTGTGTAATGCTGTTCTGGTGCATTTGTTGTTGAGTATGAAACAATGCTTCTCAAACTATTTTTGAATGGGGATCAGTTGGTTTTAGTCATGTAAGCATCACCTTGAACTGATTTAGCTTTAAAAAACTAATCAAACAGTTCTGTTTCTTTGGGAAAGAATAGGTACACAATTGCCTTTTAATATATTTATTATTTGCTTGTTATTTCCTGCTTTTCAGATTGGATTAACTATTGCAGAAAATAGTTCAGAGAGAATTAAATCTGTTGTACTCTGCCAGTAGATTACTTTGACTAAAGACTGTCCACTGACAAATTAGTGATCGTTCTCTTTATGTTAGTACATTTCAGAAACAGCAACCGACATATTAAATCTTAATCAATAACAATGTTTCACTAATTACAGGAGCGAGTTTATGTATTGGATAAATTGCTGTTTGCAAATGTTGTATTATATTAAATAAAACAGCTAATTACCAGCAGCAGCATAAACATAAGGTTTGCTAAAAGCTTCCATCCGTAGCTTGCAGCAGTTGTTGCTGCCTGGTATTTCAGTCAATGTGGAAAATAAGGTAATGACATTATAAATACATTTATAATGCAGGACAATTTCTTCTAAAATGCATGTAAGTATTATTGCCTTACTACGAAATATGATTTATTTAATGCATTTCAGCCCCCATAATATTNAGGAAATTGCACGCAGTCAGAGCCTGCATGAAAGTGAATCATGGTCTAAATTGCTTGTAATTTTGAAGGCACTTAGGGGAATCGTGAAATTTATATAAAGCCGTCTTTGGTTTAAAAAATGTGAAGGAAACAGTCGTCCAGTCTTTCAAGTTTTATTTGATTTTAGATATTTTTTGTATGCAAATGAAAGTCTGGATCGGAATGAATAAACAGAGATTCTGAAGTCTTACACCCATATAAAGGAACAAGTTCAGCTCTGTTCATAGACCTTTATAGTGATAGTTCAGTAAAACAGACAACAGTGCAGTGTACTTTGGATAAAACTGCTAACATGGGCATAGGAAGAGAATGAATGATAATACAAATGGTGCCAGTGTTCTTAGCTGGAAATCATTTAAACGTGGCTGGGAATTCTGGTGATTGTTCCTTTTGAAAGATGGAAAATCACAGGTCTCGCCTTCATTGTTTAATTACCTGCTGAACAATTGCAGATGACTTCACTAAATCATGAAGCTCCCAAAGAGGTATCAGCAGTAACGGCAGCAACGCCTGAGCAATTCCAATTTCCTTGGTAATGGCCACCAGCCTGTGTTTGGCCCAACATACATTGCCAGTTTGAAAGAAATCAGTAGCATGTCTCATCTTCCAGCATGTATTTCAGTCTGTAATACAGAATTCTTAGTAACCCATGCATCTGTGGCAAGATTCTGTATCTCGATAGATGATAAAACTAGTGTTTGTAAAAATTAACCTCTTTTTTAATATAATTTATGATATGTAGAATAATTAAACTTGTTTTGGATCAATGACTTCATCCTTTAACGACGTGTAATTTCTTCTTGTGTCAAATAATTTAATAAGCCTGTGGAATATAAATCACATATCATTGCCCATAATTCTGCTTGGCAGCTAGGACATCAAAGGGCTGAAACTGAAACCAGGAGCTGTGTGTACGTCTCATCCCTGTCCTTTCTTACCTACACAGACTCTGTTCCCTTTGACAAGCACTCTTCTAGGCCCAGTAATATTATAGAGAGCGCTACAGGTTTCACCAACCTCTCATCATTTCCCCTGGCTAGAGGTGAGTGTCCCTCACCAGCTGGCCTAGTAGCAATTGAGGCGAGCTCTTCCCTAATTTGCTTTGGGTAAAATCTATATGGGGAAATAGTTTAAATCAATGGACTGTGCTAAAATGTTTTCCTCACTGGCAGATTCACATGCACAACTCTGCAGGCACATCAGTGGGATCAGTAACCTTTTCAGGAGGAGCAGCTGCACCTGGAAGATGATGTTGAGTCTCATTTGACCCAAATTAATTTAAATCTCTTTGAATGATTAGTTACTTTGTTAGTAGTACAGGCTGGAAAATTCTATGAGGCTTTCTGATATTAACTCCAGATTACTGGATGTAATCACTTTTTTAATAAATGAGAACTTTGAGGCTGGCAAAGCACATTTGGTTTTACTTTGTTTCATTAATTAAAAAGCATGGTGAGGATGAATGATAAACAAAAAGAACTGGTAGCTTGACTGAAACGCTGCAACTCCCCTGTCTCTGTATACTTCTGTATACACGCTGTTGCCAAGAGATTTGGTAAGGATTGATTAAAATGGTTTGAAATAAGGCACTGTCTCCGGAAGTTTAAAGTAATTGCTATAAGTACTTTTATTAATAAAGAGAGCTTGCATAGAATGAATTCTATCTCGGGGGCTCTCTGAGGGCTTTTACAAGTTAAATATATAATTAACTGTATTATCTCACTCTATTCATAGATATAATTTTTTGGTGTGTGATAGAGCATAGTAGCAATTTACTGTGTGTAGACATACAGTGATAAGTTTCCTTTAAATGCGAAGAATATAATACTAGAATTGTTGAAAATCAATGATACTAAGTTGACTTAGGTTAGAGAGACAGAAGGAGGCAGACAGCTCAAGCTAAAACCAATCATCAGCATGAGTTCAGGTAGGCAAGGCAAATACTGGACAGGACATTGCTTTAATGTCCGTCATGGTCTGCAAGTTTGCATGGATTCTTAATGCCATCTAGCTGGGCCCTTAACTTTACTTTGAAGCATTAATTGCAAGCCTATTGCTTTTTAAAAGAATGCCATATTTTTGTGTTAAGTCTGATCTGGTTTAACAGGTGGTGTTTGGACTTGATTATCTTGAAGGTCTGTTCCAACCTAAGTGATTCCATTATTCTATGACTCTAAGGTGATAACTGTGTTTATTAATTTGTTTTGGAGCAGCTTTGTGTTGAGGGATGAGCTGCTAGAGGGGAGCTCTGTGGAGAGGGACCTGGGTGTCTCGGTGGATGACAGGTTGACCATGAGCCAACAGTATGTCCTGGTGGCCGAGAAGACCCAACGGGATCCAGGGGTGCATTAAAAAGAGCATGGCCAGCAGGCCAAGGGAAGTGATCCTCTCCCTCTACTCTGCCCCAATCAGACCTCAGCTGAAGTATTGTGCCCATTTCTGGGCTTTCTGGTACAAAAAAGACAGGGATCTCCTGGAAAGAGTCCAGTGGAGAGTTACAAAGATGCTGAAGGGGATTGGACTCAATGATCGCTAGAGGTCCCTTCCAACCCTACAATTCTGTGATTCTGTGATTGTGTAGAAGCCACAGCATTTGTAATTTAAGTTACTGGAAACCGCAGGAGCAGCACATGATGATGGATGAAGCAGAAAGCAGGTTCGCTTCTAGCAGTGAGCCAAGGTTTCTTCAGAACTGTAAAATTAAATGTCCCTCTGGCTTCAAATATTCAAACTTAGTGTTGAAGGCTGGTATAAGAATGGGTAATGTAGTACAGTCCATGTATAAATAGTAGTAGTAGTGTAGTAATACTGTTCATGGAATAAGTAAAAGAGTATGGATCATCTTTAGTACTCCTGCACTTGCATCTCCTTATAGAAGGTAATAATAGGATTTGTAAATGGACTGATTTCTTTTTCTATATTGTCTTTGTTCTATGAGTGGCTTCCCCTCTTTTGTTTGTTGTGAGGACACCACATTCTTCAGTAAAGAGCCACAGTGATCACCTTTGGCTGCTCCTCTCCCAGCCCTCCTAGGTCCTGTCTCTCCTGCCTGGTCATACCTTGGGCTTTCCAATAAACCTGTTGACCACGTGATGCCTTCCTGCCAATGGCCAATCATGATGTGAGCTCAGCACTGACGTTGACTGTGTCACCTTTATCTGTTCCCTGTCCTTCCTCTTCCCCATGAGTTGCTGTAACACTTCGAATCATACAACCGTTAAGGTTGAGAAAGCCCACTGAGTTCATCTTGTCAGCCCATTGTGGGGTTGCTGGGGACAGTCCAGATATGGCAGCAGGAGGTTTGCTCCTGTTTCTTGGTGAGCAGCACGGACTACAGGAGAAGTGCCATTGGTTGATGCCAAGAATTACAGAATTGTAGTAGTTGGAAGGGACCTCTTGAGATCATCGAATCCAACCCCCCTGCAAATCATGCTCCCTGAGTGTTTTCTTGGAAACACCTAACAAAGCAAAGGTAGAGCTTATTGAAAAAATACTGAAAATATCGTGTGTATTTCTGCAGTGAAACAATTTTATTGGAAACTTATTTCTAATGTGGAAAATAAAGCTTTTTTTTTTTTTTTCCCGAAGCCCAAAGATTTTTGTTCTCTTTAAGCCTTCAGCTAGTTGTTTTCATGACTCCTTACAGAGTGGAAAATAGGCTTCTTTTCTCGCAACACCTACTTGCTCAGTAGGAATTCTGCTTTGAAACATGCTAAAGTGGTTTAACATGGATGCCTTACTGTATAGGTGTCTGCATCTGAGCTTCTCACTTTGTCATCATCAATGCAGTATCTTACTGACTGTGAGAAAAGAGGTTTCTTTTTACTGAATTATGTTGTGCAGGGTGAAATCGCTTTCTAAAAACAGGAGGTAGTTGTTATGCTCCATATCTAATTGCTAGGTTGTTACTACAGATAAATTGCGTTATTGTGCTGAGGCTTGGATCTAAAATGCTCTTTCAAATAACATATAGAAGTGTATGCTTGATCAGACTATGGCCTTCATGAAGTCTGACTTCCTAATTGGTAAAATAATGAAATAAATGACCGTTGATACATAAAGTTGGAAAGAAATGGTGGTTTTATCAGTGTCTTCTATCAGTTTGTTCAGCAAATGGTTTGAAACGTTGCTGTCTTTGTGAGAAGCTGACACCTAAAACAGTTGAAGCTAAAGGAATTGGGACTGTGAAGTGTACAAACAACCAAATTATCGGTGCTAATTCTAATTTTTCTGTGCCAGTCCATAACAGTCCCTTTCATCAGTTAGAATCATAGAATGGCTTGGGTTGGAAGAGACCTCAAAGATCATCCAGTTCCAAGTGCTCTGCCACGGATAAGGTTGCCGACCTTTAAATCAGGCACCAGATCACATTGCCCAGGGCCCCATCCAAGGGCAACCTGATCTAGTGAAACAAAATTTCTTATGCTTAAAGGATGAGGTTTGTCACAAACATCATTTTATTCATACCTCAGACTTAACAGCTAGATGTGATAAGTTCTTGGATTAATGTTGGAAATACTAAGTAGGAGGCATGTATCTGTAATATATGCTAAAATGCATATAAATTTTTTGGGGGGATGTACTTAACACTTACAGAATTATGTTGGGGGGGTGCATTTTGTAAAATAGAAAAGTTTCAAATTCTGAAAACAGATAAAATTACAACTTAATGGTTTCAGCCTTCCTCAAGCAATATGGAAATATAGATCTACTTTCAGGGGAAATAAAAATCTAGTTTTCTAGAGCAGAAGGTTAGTGAGAAATACACAGGACATCTCTGTTAAGTGTGTATTGTTTGAACTGTCATTCTAAAGAGTAACAGCTGTATTTTCTTGTTTTTCTATGTCATGTTCTCTTTTTATTTTTTTCTGACTTCGCTGTGTAGCCGCTGTCAGCCTGGAATCCCCCATGTGGCAATTCCCTGCAGTGCAGCAACCGTACTGCTTTCATTTTCAGAATTCATCACTAATGTCTTTTGTCAGAAATGGCAATGAGAAGGGGTTGAGGAGATGTAAACTGACAGGCTTTTGAGAGAAAAACAGTAAGGAAAGCAAATGCAGAATGTTTTGTCCTTTGCCTATTAGTTATTTTTTGTTTCTTTTTCTACTTGAGAGGGAGAAATTATTTTAAAGCTGGAGGGTGTGACAATATGCAAAATGCCAAAACTTGTATATTTAATTATAATAAGGATTTATAAATTGAAGCATTTTAGACATTCACTGTAGTACAAAATATGTTTTTTTCCTTGCAAAATTCAACTTGGTTTCTATAAAAACAGAGGGAAAGTGACTTAGACAAACAATAGCTTGTACTTCCAAGGAAAAGGAAGTTTTTAACAGCAGAAGTAATTTTGTCTGGCACTGTGGAGAACTAAAGCATGTGCAAGATACTGAGTTTATTAATCTCAGTCCTATGATAATAACTCTGTAGAATCACTTTTCTCCTGCACAGGTATTTTATTTTCCACTGACTCTTCTAATATCCCCATGAAGAACCATACGTGCATGCATGTTTATTTGGTGAGTCTGGAGATATTCTTTCTCACATAACTTCTCTTCTAGTACTTTTCAGAATTGCTTATAATTGGCTTTTTTCAGGCTTGTTGACTCAGTGGTTGAGGACAATGTTGTGTACACAGAACTTCTATCATTTCCTTTATTATTCAGTATTATGTGTAATGACAATTCCATTTTAACAGTTTTTTTCAGCTTCTTTCAAATCTTGTTTATTAGCTCAACTAAATTAATATTAAGGGCTGTATTTGATATTAAAGATTTCTTTGAGAAACTAGTCTGTGACCTTAAACTGGTGAGTGCAAATGATAGCTCAGATAGCAAGTAATTTTCAAAGACTAAGCTTCAGCAAACTGAGCCTTCCTTCCGTAATCACGTCTCTTGTATTTAATTTCCGTTTACATGACCTTTCATTATCATTTAGGTATAATCCATAGAACAGTTGTCTGTGTGATAGATAATCATCTAACACCAACTTCAGTGTTTTGGAATAAAAAGAGATAAATTACTATTTTCTGTACATATTGGACTTCTTACAGCCTATTGCATTGCGCTGAGTTCTGCAATACTTTTCTGTATAGCAGTAGCAAATGCAGTCGTGAGCTTGGGAAATTTCATCAATAGTTCTTTTCATTTGGAGAAGAATAAAATAAACATGAGGAATCTCCATGTTATCTTGAAGTCAAAATTTGCGTGGACTCAGCTTAAAAGTTTCTATAGATCTTGAACTTTGTTGAATTCAGTGGTGGAGAGAAAGAGAGAAGGAAAGTTCAGATTTTAGCTGTAACTTGTGTGTCAGAGGTTTCTTAAGTGCCAAAATTCTACTGTAGGGAAAGATAGTCTTGCCCTCCCAGGCACTGTTTTACTGCTTGGCAAAAACTCCTAATTAAATTTAATTGCTAAAGCTGCTTGTTAAGTTCCCCCATGCAGGTGGAGCCCTGAACCTCTCCTAGTGCCTCCAAACCATTGGTGAGATGAGTTAACAGAAGCTTGATAGATAATACAGGTGTTTTACCTTTCTGGAGGTGCACCTAAAGGATGAATGACAGAATCAGAGGGGTTGGAAAGGACCTTGAGAGATCATCGAGTCCAACCCCCCTATTAAAACAGGTACCCTACAATAGGTCACACAGGTCAGCGTCCAGACAGGTGTTGGATATCTCTGTAGAAGGAGACTACACAACCTCTCCAGTCAGCCTGTTCCAGTGCTCTGTCACCCTTACTGTAAAGAAGTTCTTCCATATGTTAGTATGGTACTTCCTACGTTCAAGTTTTAGGCCATTCCTCCTTGTTCTATGGCTACGCACCACCGTGAAGAGCCTGACTTCATCCATTTGCCTCCAACTTCCCTTCAGATATTTATAAACATTTATCTGATCCCTTCTCAGTCTGCTTTTCCCCAGGGTGAACAGACCCAGGCTGAAGACTGAATATATATTAGAAACCTACCAAGCTGATAATCTGGGAGAAAATGCTAATATTCTGGTATCAGTTATATGATTTTTTTTTTCACTAAGATTTATGTTAAACTGTTTTTTTCAGCTTCTTCTTGCAGTTTTAAACCAGGTTTTCTTCTACTAAAGGAAAGGGTTCCAAAATTTGGAAATAATGATGGGTACCAGACAAAGATAGAACTTTCTGAAATATTTATAATCAAAACTTTATAATCCTATAAAAGCAAAGAAATCCTGAGTGCCTGTGGAAGCTTTTGTTTTCATCAGCCCTGAGTACAGGTCATTTCTCATAGTGTTTGGGTTGCATTTGTGATTTTGGGGCTGTTCTGCCATACATTACTTTGTATTGCAGTAAATGAGCCATGAACTTGAGGTTCAGAGCATTTAGTGCATCCTCCTCCTAAATGTTACTGCAACAAACTGAGGAATGGAGGATTCTGTGAAGATTGCTGTGACATCGTTTAAGCAGGTAAAGCCTGTGCAAATATTAGGAAGGAAATCATTATGTGGAGTGTGACTGTAGCACATTCTCTTCTATAATAGAAGCAGCTGATAAACTGTTTTTCTGCAGAAACCCATAGTTTGGCAGCTGCCACTCTCTGTACCCAGGGCTGCCCAAAGGGTCTGTGGTTAACAAAGCAATATATACAGCACAGTGCTGACAACTTGTAATCTGCCAGGAGTGAATAAAAATATCACTGGTAGGGCTGCCAACTTTTTAGCAGCTAGTAGTTATTCAGGAAGAAAACCAGGAATACTGCTGTGCAGTCGTGAAACAGCTGGAATGGATGGGACCTCTGGAGGTGATGTAGTCCAACCACCCTGCTACAAACCAGCTGTGGTAGGGCAGGCTGCTTTCTCTCCTCAAAATCTCTCTTTAGCAAGAATGTTTTTAAGATGATTAGAACAGTCAAGAACTTAATTTAAAAAAAAAGCCATATTTTGACTTACAGTTCTTCGGAGATGGAGATCTTAACATAATCGTCACTGAGATATTTCTTGAAGCACACATAACTGAGCAAAAATATAAACTCTGCAAGGTACCCTCAGGTCAAATTTTCAATACTGTTTCATTTTAATGCACACCATGTGATCTTGCTTGTGTACAAGTGAGCGTTGCTTTGCATTCATAGCATCCCTTTGTAGCAGCCTGTCAAATACTCCGTTAAAATATTTTTGTTTTTTTACAAAAAGAGATTGAAATATGGAGAAATGAAGCCCATACTGCAGCACTAATATAGGATTGGAAAGATGAAACTCTTGTCCTTCCTTTTTTAATTTAGCAACATAAAAAATCACACTTCTCATTCTAGTTTGATTTACTTTTTTAATCACAGGTGCATTTGAGTCAGTGCAGAATGACATATTAGGTACAATCAATATTTTAATTCGCATACTTCTTTTCACTGTGATTTTCGTATGTGTAATAATTAGAAATAATTTTTGGAAGCAGGAGCTGAACTTGAATTGCGAAGAGCATCTGAGCTGGGGAGAGAGCACTGGAGGAAATAGTAATTTTTATTTATTTTTCACCTTCTGACTCTCCTAAGCACATTTAATCCATGCATTGCTCAGCCCTGCTTTCATGTATTATAAATGATTTTCATTTGAGCGTGTCATTTTGCTTTTTCTGTTACAATGAAGATCAAAGTGACACAGGTTCACCACAACTGTTCAGCAGCTCTTTCAGTCCAGGACCTTAAAGTAATGGGATTAAGTTAATTTGTTCCTGTCTTAGATCTCTCTCAAGGCATGTGGCACTGGGATGGTTGGTTATTGTTGCATGCTGAGTGCGTTGCAGTTTTTTCTTAGTTGTAAATAAGGATATTACTTCTTCTAAGAAAAAAAATATTTAACGAGTAAAGTACTGTGCTGACGAGAATTAAATCAATAATATTTGAACCTCAGTTCCTTTTCTTTCTGAGGTCTTACGGGAGAAGGTTATACCAACCCTCCACGTTGTGCTGCAGGAACTCTCTGTTTTTCTGTTTTGCCCTTAATAAATATTTCCATTTTTCTGGCCTTTCTGCGTCTTCATAATTTATCACAGTCTTGAGTGTGCTCAGCTTGGGTAGCCCGGAGCTGGAGATGAGCTGTGACTGCGCTTTTTACCCAAGTCTTCCATGGTGCTCAGCCTCAGATGTGAATGGCTTTTTGCTTGTTAAGCCTGTATGTGCCTTAGAGCAGACAGAGGAATAAAATATTTGTCAGAATTATTCCTCCTATAAATTTCAGACAGAAAACCTGAAGTTATGTGAAGGGAAATGCAATGATAAAAGCTATTGCTCTTCTTTCACTCAAAAGACCCTCGATGTACCTGTGCTTATGCTCCCTGTTCTGTTGATTTGTACTATTTCTCTGAGCCTTATCCTTTTGAACTTGTAACTACCGGCGTAGATCTTTGTCTGTATGACTTCTTACTTTGGGTTTCTTTTTGTTGTTGTTGTTTGTACAAAATTACGTCTCACAAAGATACCATTGGTCCCTTAGCAGTTTGGGAATGCTTGCATTAAGGCTTTGAACGTTTTTTGGGAGCTGAGCAAAGAAGCGATTAGTCAAATATTCTCTGTTTTTCGTTCCCTGTTATATTAAAAACAAACAAAAAAATCTCTGCAGAAGAATCTAGGTCTAGTCCTGGTACCACTACATTTGCTTCAAGATGTTTTGTTTTCCCAAAAAAAAAAAAAAAAAAAAAAAGCCCAAACATTGATCCTTTTTAAAATTTCATCCTGTTATTTATATACACCGTTACTGCTCTTTCTGTATTTTGATTCAGTTTCAATTTTGGTAACACTTGGAAACCTTATGCTGGGATAAGGCTGAAAACAGTTTCAGGCCTCAAAAAGGGGCTGTTCTGTTTTTGTTTTCCCTAAGAAAGTGCTAGTTAACATTTTCATGTTCTATTTTGTAGAAACCTTTTACTTTTCTACTCATCTTTTACTTTTTGCAAACGCGTAGGTATGGCAAGTAATATTCCTATTATGTAATGTGCAGACCATACAGGTCTTCATTAAGCTTTGTAATTTTTGATACCAGCCTATGAAAGAGAAACATGTTTATGTATACACCAGAAAGCTGTACTTATGCATGTATACACACACAAATATGTCTGAAGTAATATATTTATGGTGGGGAGAAAAAGCTTGTTTGCCCAATGCAGGTATATTTGTAAGATTTAGTGCAATTAAGAAGTCCAAATCCCTGCCTTGATTTCTTATGTAATTTCACCACAGCTACAACACTAGCTCTATTTTAACTCGAGCATTCGGAATGTTAAGTAATTCCAGCATTCCCTGAAAATATACTTGCTTGCTAGTAGAATATTTATTTCGGAGTAAAAATATGTTCTCTTTCTTGTTCTTATAGTAAGAAAGCCTTCAGTGTCTGTGCCATTCCTCAAGGGTGAGACCAATACACATAGGAAACCCGTGGATTCTGAGGGAACAGCCACTTAAAAGGATTTTTTCATGGTACTATATCCAGGACCAAAGTTCTTGTTCAGGAGGCAGCACTTCTTTTATGGAGCATTGGAAGGGTGGGATCTCACCTCTTCTTCCTCTAACGAGTTGATGGTCAGGGGAGGCACTGATTGCTGTTCTGCTTCTCTCACTCCATGGCAGACCAGGATAGTTTACATGCTGGTCCCATTACTGTCCCACATGCACAGGCAGGAGGAGGGAATATGTGACCAGAAATGCACAGGGACAAGTTTGTTTTGAATTCCAATCTGATAATTGCTGCCTTTAATGTATCTGGTTTTTGTTTGTTTCTTTTTAGTCTTAGTATTTGAAGCAGCTCAGTTTGCATGGGCCACTGATGAGATGTGTATGAATCACTGTGTTACAGAACTGCCTGCAGGTTGCTCTTAATATTAGTGGGAGCCTTTCTGCTATAGTAAAACCTCGCAGTTTAGATTTTCAGGAAAACTACGTAGGCCTTTTTGTTTTTGTTTTTTTGAGTGACTCAGTTAAGTAAGAGGAGCTATGAAGCTGTTTCCCCATCATTAAAAAAATACTGCTTGCTGTGTGTTACATATTAAGATTTCATAAAAGCAAATAAGGCTCTCTTTAATTTTATTTTATAGGAGCAGAATTTATGCATCTGTGCTGATACTTGGCATAATGGAGATTCATGCTCATCTGTTCATCTCTCCTTTGGAGTGTGCCTGCACTGAGCTGGGACTGTATGTCACCGGTGGCAATAACATTTGTGCTTCTTCAACAGTTACCTTGTCAGTTTTTCAGTGCCCGAATACATTTTAACTTCTGCCTGTAAATGTATTGCTCCCTCCACCTATAAATTCAGGCTGTGAACGTGGCAGACGTCTAATAGTGCTCAGTAGCATAAGGAAAGAAGTGAAAAACAGTCACTGTGGAGACTGTCTATTGCATTTTGGTAGGTAGATTACAGTTAATGAAGCTGGTGTTCAGTTACGGCAGTGGGGGAGACCAATTTTAATGGAAAACCTTTGTATGTTTTACTGACAGGTGGTTAGGACACTGATGTATTGTCCCTTCTGAAAAAAGCCTTGCATTTCCTTAGCACTTTTTGAGGCACAGGTTCAGTAATAGCTTAAATGAAACTGTACTGGTTTCTGTAGTAGTCAAAGTGGACTTGGCTGTGTTGTCTCACTCAGTAACTAACTCGACATCTCAAGTCTTTAAAATTTAGCAGGATCACACTACTACATAGTGATAAATGTACCAGAGAGAACCTGTGAGTATTTTGTTGCATACAAATAATTTTTACAAGAAGATTCCAGGAGGATTGTCTAGAAAACTCAATTATGTGTTTCCTTTCTGTTTGTTTTTTTTTTTTTCCCTCTGAAATCTGGCTCACATTGCAATTCACAAGACGACATGTGGGCGGAAAGAAGTGGATAAAATAAGTTCAGCTCTTTCCTGACGTTTTCAGTCAGTCTTTTAGTTACTCTGCCCTGGTCGTGTCACCATAATTTCTGCATTTATTTGACATCAGACCAAGACACTGGGAAACAGAGGAAGGTCTTTCAATCTCTGTTCACATTTTCTCTTTGTTTCATTGCAGAACCATACCCTGTTTAATAACCTGAATCAGGTTGTATTGTACTCTGTACTCACGAGGGATAAATCTTTTGCCTGTTTATGATCAGTCATGTTTTGTTCTGGAGAATCTTTTTTCCTCCTCTTTAAGGACAGAGAAAAGTTGTTACTTTTCTCCCATTTCTGAATTAATCCAATTTTAACAATTCTTTGCTCTTCTCTGTTTGATGCAAATGCCAGAGATGTTCCTTCTGTGAGTAGTTGGTATGTTTCTTCACGTTCAGAAAATTAAGCACTAATTCTCACTGTGGCCTGGAACAGTTTGTGTTGCAGGACAAGTAAGGTTTAAGCATGCAGTAGAGAAACCCTTCACAAATTCAGAGAAGAGCTTTGCTTTATAGCACTCTAAATGCTGGGCAGTACACAAAAGATTGTGTAAAATTGACATGTTTTAGCAACTCCCAAAATGCAGGAGAGTTTGTTTTTTTGTTTTTTTTTGCTTTCTTTTTTGGCTGTTATTATAAAAGTACTTGACAGCTTATATTTTCCTGAAGCAGTCTATTGACTGGGATGAAAATGCTTTTCTGTAAAGCGCTTGTAAGTGCTTGCTTTCACTCACAAAGTGTTAAAAGAATAGTATTCTTATATTAAAAATGTGGAGATCGTGGATCCTGAGTGCTTTACATACAGCCTCGGGGTCCTTGCAAGCTTCACCGATATTCAGGAGGAAGGAAACCTTTCCTGAGGTTGCACAGTGAGTTGTGATTAGGGTGCAGCTCACTACTGCACCCCATATCCATGCTTACTCCATTTGAGGGATGCGATGTGTGGTAGGCAGTAAGGGCCCCATGTTGGATGTCATTTATATGGAAAACCCTTGAGCCGGATGCTGTTTGCACTGGAGTCCTAATTGTCTTCTGCTTAAAACTACAGTCAAACAAAAAGTAGTCAATGTCAGGATAGTTCTGATGGCTAGAAACTTCCACAGCTTTGGAAGTTACAGCAAAGGTTACCACATTTCTTTTACTTATTACTATTCCTTTTAGCATTCATGTTCTCTAAGAATGGAAAAGTTCCAGATACAGCTCAAGGAATGGCTTATTGGATGTTAATTATTGCCTGCAGTCTTTTTTAACCCTCTTGTCTCTCAAACATCTATTACATTAAGTTTTGCAGGTGTTCTTCCTTCCACTAATTGTCCTTATTGCGTTTGTGTAGTGCTGAATGCAGCAGAATCCTAATCGATGTCTAAGGTTGAGCTGCTCTATTTGTGGTACAGCAATAAGCGACAGGAAAAACCAACATAGTAATTAATAGTACTCTAGTGGTGGATCATCCTCATCCATTTCTACCCATCTTTTACAGTGATAATATTTGATTTTCAAGTGATTGGCTCATTACTATTTCTCTTGAAATTGCCGACCTAATTTATACTCAGCACAGATAGCTATTTGAACAACTTAAGTGACAAAGCAGAGTAGCAATGACAATTTTACCTTTTTCTTATGAGGGAAGAGAATAAAGAGAGCAGGGAGAGGAAGGAGGGGACTAGAGGAGCCGTCAGCAATGCTCTGCTTCAGTAAACTCAGAACATGGATGCGCTGCCCTTGTCTTCATTGTATTTCTCAGCACTTTTGTACTTTCTTCTTCAGTCTGAAAAATTGTGCTTTTTTGCTGCGTGGATTTCTCTGTTATAAGAACAATAAGCTTAATGGTAGGAAATTTGCTGAGCGGAGAACTCAGCAGTCTTTTTTTTTCTGCAAAAGTCATTTGAACCAGCTTAGTATTCTGGTTTCAACCCTATTTCAATTTACTTGTTAGCTTTTTTTTATTTTGTTTTGTTTTGTTTTGTTTTCCTGCTGAAGAAGTGCTTTGTTTTGCTTTACACCCTGAGTTTCATTTAACAGTAAAGTAGTTCCTTATACCATTTTAGCCATTTCCAACATAAATGAGAGGCAACTCTGCAAGAAGACTTCCTGGAACTTTCTGGATAGATCTGTGGAATCCCTGTATGGATAGTCATACAGAATGAAGAGTTGTCAGACTGTATTTTTTAATTCTGTTTTTATTTTTGTAAATACAGTGTTACAACAGCTTTCTGAAGTGACTGTGCTTGACTCAAGCAAGAAAAGGAGTAGTTGCCTGGAGACTCTTTGTAACATTCAGAAAGTATGAGAAGGGGAGAGAGTTTGTAGAATCATAGGATCACAAGGTTGGAAAGGACCTACAAGACCGTCTAGTCCAACCATCCACCCATTACCATTGCTAACACAAGCTACTAGACCATATCTCTTAGCTCCTCATCCAGATGCCAGAGTTTCATCCTGATCTCTAATAATTCAAGCTTTACAAACTTCAACATTTATAATTTTTCTCCAAATGATGAGGCTTAGAACCCTAAAAGGAATCCACTCTCAGTTATACCTGATAGGTGTAACTGTGATTGTTTTCAGAGTTAATACAAACATCTCAACTTTTTTTTGGATTTTGCTAAGCGATTGACTTCACTGATAACTTGTGGCAATGAGTTCTGCAGGTTAATTATGCATTTAATTGGTTTCAAATTTGTTTCTTTTCAATTTCACTGTTCACTGAGAATCTCTTCAGTCTTGTATGATGAGAAGGAGTAAATAAGAGAGCCCAGCTTACCTTCTCTGAACATATACCTTTATCTTTTACCCTTCTGTGCACACAAAGCACTGCTAGTGGCTTTGATCATTGGGCATCTGCAGCTTCTTATTTTCTGAAGCCTTTGAGTGTAGTGACCAGAGCTTGGGGAAGATCTGCTTTTCGTCTACACCGAGTATTGTGATCACAGCGTGATGCTGTCTTCCTTTCCCTGTTCACAAATCTCTCTCTGTCCTTACTCCTCTGTTGTTATGCATTGGACAAGTTTTTATTGGCTTGCCTGCAGGAATATAAAGTCTTTCTCTTGGGCTTTACAGTCACATTAAAAATGCTTCATGTGATTGGTCCAGGCTTTTGCTTCCAAGCTGTCTTGTTTTACATTCGTCCTCATTGGATCCTGCCTTTCTTCAGGCTTCCTGCTCATTGTCACATATACAGCTTTGCTTTTGTTCTATGTGGTCTTCCCTGATCTCTAATAACATGAGGTGAATTAAGATTAAGTCTTGAGTTTCAGTTGCCTCAGTGTTTCCCTTTTTCTAGATGATTGGAATTGCAGACTGCCTGAAACATGGGACACTGACCACACAAGCTGCTCTGGTTTGGTCTTTTGGCCATTTCAACCCAGTAATTTTCACTGAGCCTTTGAGAATTTCATTGGATCTTGTGATTGTTTGCTTTTCTTTCTTTTTTCCGTCCAAGATATTGCTGAGTATCTTGAATGTCACATTCATCAGCTGTTTAACAGATTCCATATCCCAGAAAGAATTAAAGGGTAGCACCACGTTTCTGAAACAGCCATTCTCTGCCCTTTTGTGTTTCTCTCTCTAAACGTTCTGTCAACAAATTGACATGACAAGGAAGTCAAAATAAGATAAGGAATACAAATGTTAGCATCAGGCCATCTTTAACATGTATTTTCTGTCTCCAGTTAGTAATTGATATCTGTTAGTTTTTCAGTTGCTCAGTTTCAAATTACTAACATACTTAGACATGCACCAACTGAACTTAGCTGGATTTTAAATACAAAGAAAAATTAAATTATTTTGTTACGTTTGTCCAGCATGTTCTTTACAAAAATGAAATCTTTGTCTTCCTTACTGTCTTGCATTCAATCTGCCTTTGTAAATCAAATTTTTAAAATATTTTTGTAGTTTTTCTGTGCTTAGTATATTATTCATTTCTGATAGAACAATGCTGCCAGTAGAGCTTGAAGTATAATTATGTTAAACATTGCACAGATGTATAGTGAGTTCCAGGCTCTTCCCTAGAGACTTTGCAATCAAATGAGTGGAGAAATAAAAGTGCAGTGAATGGAAGTTGGACACAGAAATTCAATGACATGTTACAGGATTTTACAAAAGGAAGATGCTCACCAATAATCAATATATAAATCAATCCTCCCTTGTTCTAGCAGTACTCTGCTCAAAGCAATAATTCTCTTGTGGGCTTATTTCAGAATAATTTGCTTTAACTTTAAGGAAAATTCTGAAAGATCAGGATTGTAATATGCTACTTGAAAGAATTCATGCTGTATACATGCTTCCTGCATTCTCCCCTTTACTTCCCAAGACTTTGCTTGCTAGCTCTGCTAAATGTTAATTTCTGTTTAACATTTTAAACAGATAGAGTAGCTTTTATTATGACACAAGATTTTCAAGCCTAGGTAAGTACTTCAGAGAGATGATGGAAAGAATTATGTTTAATTCCATGTGTTCCTCACATTGAGGTTTTTGAAGTGCTAGAAAGTTGTCCATGGGATAACTTTGTTGCATAGCCCTGATACATATGGCATACCAAGTAAATATAAGTATTTTCTTTACTGTGTCAATTTTTCTTTGTCTTGAGGGAAAATAATCTTTCCTGAAAACCGTAGCTTTCATAAAACTGACCAAACTGATATTTCCTCAGCAGTGCTGATGGTAAGCATCAAAAGGTTTCACAGTTGTAGATTAATTAATTCATGTGCGCCATTTGAAAGATCAGCTTGTTGCTGAGTTGCAACTTCTATCTTAAATTATCTACAGTTTGCAGGTTTTTTTTTTATCAGACTGATTAGGAAAATCTGTTTCAAGATAATGGTAAACAGGATGGCTTAATTATTTGAGAGACAGTGTGTTTTGATTGTTTGCTTATTACTAAAAAGAAGAGTTCAATTTAACAAGATTTAATTTCCAAAAGATTATTTCCATTATCACAAAGATATTTTTCAGTCGCATATTCTTGAATGTCTAAAACTGAAGGTCTGTTTGTATTGAGAAACACCTGATGCAGCTACAAGCGATTCACTTTTGTGTCTTAACCAGAAATCAATAACTTGAATAGCTGAGAAAAAATAAATGTACCCTTATTCTGTATTCAAAGTGGCATTTACCTTCTTTGACATCAGCTTTGTTTGCTTTAGTGGAAACTGGCTACTGGGATAACAGATCGAGCAGTCAGTTCCAACTGTGTAACCTCTGTTTGAAGGAAATTGCATCAATTTAGGTATAGTTTTGATTATTTGATACAAGAATTAGGATATTTGCGGATGGAAAATGATTCTGGGGAATGAGTGGTTGGTCACCAATTCTACTAGATCTTTGAAAAATTGAACCATGTTATAGAAGATAGAGCAAGTTTTCAGAGAGATTTTAGATGAGACTGACTTTGAAGAGGGCTTCAGTGAGATTTAGTGCAGTACCTACACAAATTACTTCACTGTTTACCTTCAGTCTACTGTATCTTCAATTTACCAAGCGGATAATTAAATTATGGCTTAAAAAATTTAATATTGTAGTATGAAAATATTAACAAAAGATGTTGGTTTCCTGAAACAATTAAATTGTTTCTTGGTAGGCAGCATAAAAAGCTACAAAATCATCTTTAGTCCAAATAGGTGGTTATTAGGTAGCTGAGATGTTTAATTTAATTTTATTTATTTATTTACTTACTTACTTATTTTGTGGTTTTTGGACTGTGATGTGTCATGAGAAGCTCTTCTGGAAGAGTATTGGGTCTTTGTGCTTTCCTTTGTGTTACGTGACTCATTATTTTACAGTACGTCAAATATTGGCTCCCTGTGCTTCCTTAGAGCTCTTCTTTGTCTTTCTGCTCTTTATTTCATCTAGAAATTTCAAAGTGCTTCTATAAACTTATGGTTAGATCAATTTTAAACAGTAAAAATTAAGGAAAAAAATGACACAAATGTTAGGAATAAGTAGAATACTGATATGATAACATAGCTGGCAGTAGAAATCTGTTTACTGACAGTTGTTCTTTCTGAATTTTACAGCCTAATAATTCTCTTACTCTGTTTTTGTATGGAGAAATCCAGTTTGGCACATGCAGAACAGTCTATGGCTGCTTCTTTAAGATTACTGGAAAACTGTAAATGTTTGACATATGACTGAAACATCAGAAGCTGTCAGAAAAGGTTGTACACATTACTTGAATTACTACAAATACCTGGCAGCAGTACAGATAATCTTTAATATGTTTGATCCTTTAAGAATATATTAGTTAAATGAAAAGAATGTATATAGTTTCAGAAAGAAGTCATGCTTTTCCTTTATTCCCATTGGCATGCATATATGTAATACAGATTTGGTTAGTGTCTGTTGTTTCTTTGAACCCTAACTGGATGGAAACATGAGGCTTTTCTGTAAATTGCTAATTAATATAATAGTCCTTTATGTATTTTAATTTTCCTTTTCAAGGAACTAAAATCTTCAGGAAATTAAAATCTTCAAAACCTTATTTTGCACTGAATAATCCAGGCAGTTCATCCAGCAAGGAGCAAAGCCTGATGATTACTGCAGCTTTTCTGTAGCACTTGCATTCCTCTCATGGTAGCTCAGTACAGTTGTATGACCATTCTGCCCCTTGTTTTGGGGGCAGAAACATAAAATACTTCAGGCTGGAAGGAACCTAGAGTCTCTTAAGTGATGCCAACTCAAACCCTGTTCATTGCTATTGATTTTTCTCATCCATGAGCTTATCTGTACACAGAGACCTTGCAAAGGAGGAAGACACGGCATAGGCTGAGTTATGTAGTCTCCATGCTTAGAGATTTTCTAAACCCAACTGGATGCAACCCTAAGAAACTCAGTCTGGCCTCTTCATTGGTCCTGCTTTGTTAGGGAGCTTGTACTATGTGTCTTCCTGAGGTCTCTTCCAACTGAGGCTATCTTCTGGTCCCATTGAGTACCTAAGCTGCGTGCCTACACTCCTGAAGTCATACGCCTCATTCACCAGTTGTCATGTATGCTCCTTGTTCAGCCTCTTCTGAAGTGGAGAGTGATGCTCTTTTCACTGAGACAAAAATGTCCGTGAGTGTCTGTCTTCCTGAATAACAGCTTGCCAGTGAATTTCAGGTGCATATTCCCAAGGTTAACGTAGGAAATTAGAATCTGAAGCTTTTTTTATTTAATGCAGTGTGCAGGTTTTTGTGTGTGTGTGGTTTTTGATGTTTGGTTGTTTGTTTTTGGGTTTTTTTTGGTCCTGTTTCGTCTCTTTTTTTTTTTTTTTTTCGCTCTTTTGGTCTGTAATTAAATTTAGTAAATGAAGCTTAATGTCATGTGTTCTGGATAAAATAGATCCTAACTTGTTCATAAATTCAATTTTTTAATTTTCTCCATTAGCCTACTCTTAATGTGATCTGTTCTACTATTCATTCTTCTAGGACTTCATTATTTTTGGAAAATGTACTGTAGCACATTTACTGGTAATTACAAAAGCTTGTTTTAATTACAGTTGTCAAAGAATATGTTTTATGATGCATTATTGTTGCTGCTGTTTCTAATTCATAACTATTTTCCACCTTTACAAGTGGAAATTAGCAGAGCTTTTTTGTAAGTAGTGTGTTTGGATCATTTTTTCTGGTTAGGATTGATTTTATGAGTAGTGATATCTTCAAAAGAAATCATGTCGTGGGGTAAGGGAAAACCATATTTTCCTAATAGTGTCTGTAAGTTACTTCTAGTACTCATTCAGGATGTTGTGTGTGTTTCTGTGCATATATACACAGAAACATAATTATGTGTTCATATGTATAGGATATATATGTAGAAAGAGTTAGAGGGTTAAAATTCAAATATCTTGTAATCCATTGTGGGTTAAGAGGTGGAAACTGGGAACTTGAAATTGGGATGCCATACACTGTTAAGGAAGAACTGAGTTTTGGTGACCATAATAATGTATATGAGAAACCAATCTTTTTCATCTTAGAGTTTGTCAACATGCAGCGAGTCTGCCTCACACTATTCATGGCAGGTGAGTGTAGTCTGCTGCGAAAGTGTTTCCATGCAAACCATCTTGGTGGACGTCAAAAGCTGAATACCCCTTTTGCCATGTCACCATCACAGTCTGTACATGAGTGACATTACTGTCAACAAACTTGTGAAGTCACACCCTGTTTTAACACACAGCAAACCACTATTGTAAGACAAACAGAACATCTTTAGCTACTTGAATGTAAAAGATGATTTTTGCGATGGCATTTGAGATCCGCTCTCCTGCAGTTCTGGTATATCACACATACCCTGCCCTGTCAGCAGTTCTGTCACATCCTCCTCTTCTGGAGCTACTGAAGGCCAGCCCTTTACTGCTGCTTTCTTTGCCTATTAGTCTGTTAACCTTTTTTCTCAAATGACACAGGCTTTCCTTAAGGCCTGTAGATATTTTCTGTGACCTTTCCTTCTACTCAGTGGCTAAAACATGACACATTTCTGTAGTTAGGATTTTATTGGACAAATCCCTGTAGTCTTGTAAACTCTCTCTGACAGAGCACTCTTTCAGCCCCTGGAGCTGATGCCACTTGTAGGCTTGAATATGATGTAGGAAACTTGCTTCCTTGGTTGTCTTTTTGCTTCTTCCTGCACCATTTTTGAGCCCTGATCCTCTGATTGTCCTCTTGTCCTTTCCACCACCATTTTTGAGCCCTGGTCCCTTGGTTGCTCTCTTGCCCCTTCCTCCACTATTTTTGAGCCCTTGTCCCTCAACTGTCTTCTTGTTCCTTCCTCTACCATATTTGGGGCCTTGTCTCCTGGTTGCTCTCTTGCCTTTCTTCCACCGTTTTTGAGCCCTTGTCCCTTAGTTGTCTTCCTGCTCCTTCCTCTACCATATTTGAGGCCTTTTCTCCTGTTTGTTCTCTTGCCCTTCCTTTACCATTTTTGAGCCCCAGTCCCTTGGTTGTCCTCTTGTTCCTTCCTCCACCATATCTGAGGCCTCGTCTCCTGGTTGCTCTCTTGCCTTTCCTCCACCATTTATGAGCCCTGGTTACTTTGTTGTCCTCTTGGTCCTTCCTCCACCACATTTGAGGCCTTGTGCCCTTGTTGTTGCCCTTTTCTCCAACCATTCTCCATTTTTGAGCCCTGGTCCTTCGGTTGTCCTCATGCCCCTTCCTTCACCATTTCTGTAGACTGGTCATTTTGTTGTCCACTTGCCCCTTTGCCATTTTGAGGTGGTGGTGAGAAAATTACCATGAAACATCTTGGAAAAGCCTAGGCAGAGCACTCCATCCCTTTCTGATGACTGTCCATGCTTTATAAATTTAGCATTGAACTCTTATTTTGAAGCACGTTATTCTTTTAGAGAAAAATGCAAACTGAAGTGATCTCAGGGGCGTACTTCTGTAAACTCCATGGATGTTAATGAATTTGGAGCTTGGAGTCCTCACTGAAGGGCAGCTGTAACCTGGGGACTTGGAGAGCTAATTTTGAAATCTGCATATAAACCTCTCCTCCTAAACTACCTGGTATTACTTTATCCACTGCAGCTCTGTAAAGAATGGCAGTAATAGATTTCACACATCTCCAATCTTTCTGCATACAGCTGTCTGGATTCCTTTGTTCTTTGAATTTAAAGATAATTATTAGTCATTTGTTTTCTACAAAACGAGTCTGTATGTGTTGTATCCACAGAGTGGTTGAGGCTGGAGGCACCTCAGATCCATCTGGTCCCTCCCTACCCAACAGAGTCACCATGACTGTGCCCTGCCCCACATCCAGGTGGATTTGAAGATCTCCAAGGGGGAGATCTCACAGTCTCTGAGTCTCTGGGCAGACAGAATTTCCTTGCATCCATGTATAGGGTGATGTGTAGGAGTTTTTTGTAGGCATCCATTTATCCAGTGATGCAATCTCATGCCAGTACTGTTTCAGATCCAGATACTACTTCTGAAAATGAAACTCAAGTTGGCCTTTAAATCTTGGTCCAACTTTCTAGTGATTCTGAAGAATAATTAATAATAGAGAGCTGGTTTTCACTTCTAATTTTGGGTTACCTTGGCAAACTGGGCTCTTCTCAAAGGTGACCTTCTGGAGTTCTTTTCTAAATAACACTCAAGAAACTGCTTTGTTTATTAGTATTACTTTGTGAAGAAGCAATGAACCTGTTACAATATCTCATTTACAACTAAAGTGCAGCATTCAGCTAATTGAATACACGGCTACTGTTAATTATTTTGTTATGGCTAATTGGTATTCACTGGGATCATGTTGCTGCAGTCCCATAAATATAATATTACCTTAAAGTTTTTATTTCTTCGGTGAAATTTCCTCTGTTGGAACATTTATATAGTCTTCTATATAAATGTGTGTGTATATATATATATCATTTTGCTGTGTCTGTATTATTGTACAAATACCAGGGGTGTTAGCTAGATGGAAGACTTTTATTCTGAGTTTTTTTACAGGCCCACAACAGTACCAAATCTTCCAGTTGCTTTCACTATGGAGGGAACTAAACCTTTGGTTTAATGTATTGTTTAGTGTTCTTATAAACCAATATTTCTACTTTATCGGTGACACAAAAGCTTGGATGTATTCAAAGCAAAAAATACTGTGAATATAATCTGTTGCTTGACCCCATGTCCTTAGAGCAATAAAATCCAGCTGTTTTGATCACTAATTGTCTTGGGGAAAAAGGAAAGTAAACAAATAAACTTAACAGGGCAGAAACTCTCATTCAAATGGATGTCTCTTGAATAAGTGTCATTTGCATTCCCTTGGTTGTGCTGTCTTTTGCATATACGTTTAGTGATCAAGTGCCATTCAACAAATCAATTTTTTCTATTTTAATGGGTTTTGGTCAGCAAGACCAACAGAAATTGAAAGAATTTGTGTTAAGGTTAGGGTCCCATGGAGATCTTCCTGAAAGTTTTTTCAGTTCAGACTCATTTTAGAATTAACTATATCTGTATAAGACAAAATTACACTTCAGTAAATATGAGCCTCAAAAGCAGTTTTTCAAACAGAATGTTAGTTTTTACCTCTACATGCTCAAATTCTTGTTTAAATAAGAATGGTCAATGGTAGTCTAATTCTGTCAAATCCATTTTTCATCATTCTCTTACTTTCTTTCTACTGACCCATGTAATAGGATAATACGAGCGTATGAATTGCAGATGCAGTATCTTAAATGATCCATCTTAAACATGCTTGTCTGTGGTTTGAGAGCTGAAGCATACTTTACTATCAAGAGTGTCTCATGGTAATTTAATCAAAATCAACACTAGAGTTTTTGAAGTAATTTTTTATATTAATGCTTTCTATTTGGATTCTTCCGTTATAAAGGTATCCAGAGCAATAGACTGTGATCTGGAAACTTTTTATTCATTCTTTTTCCTCAGCTTTCATGTCCTCCATGCTATATATTTCTGTTTTACAAAGAAAAAAATTAAAATGGACAACCTATGTTGTTCTATAAAAGTTTTTTTGGTCTTCTTCTCAGAACATGTTTTTTTCCTGGACATGGGTAACAGAGATTTTCTTGATCCGGAACTTTTAAGATGAGTGAATCTTAAATCCCTCAGCACTGTAAGGAATAACCTGCAAAATATTGGGAAGTCAGTTAAAAATAGTAGATAACGTGGGTAAATCATAATTTTGCATTTACAGAAGATGCAAAAACTACGCAGAAATGCTACAGGCGTTTCTACAAGTTAGAAATGCAGCTGTATCATGGTGCAGCCTTCAGCTACACTTTGATGGCATCGTGTTAAAACGTAATCGATGGTCTTAGCGTTGCTGTACAAGATGTCTGGATTTTTTGATCGAACCTACTAGGATTTGTCTGCTTCATAAAAGTGGTCTGCAACAATTGTGACTATTGCCTCTCATTCTTTTGCTCCTTATCTTTATCTATGAGAGGAAGGGTCCGTTAATCTCCTGCTATTGTTTTCTTTCTGTGAGATGAAAAGAATTGATTCTGATTGATCAGCTGGACCTGGAGGAGAGGATGGGTTTCTGATATGGGGGCTTTTTTTGTTTCCTCCATCGTTGCAGTGTGTACCCTTTACCTGTTGTTACCAGAATTGTGGCAAGTGCAGTGAATCATGCCAATCCTGTACTTTTTTAAAAGATATCATATTGGTTTTCCAGTGATTTTAGTCCTTAGTTTCAGGATATTGGTAGAATCATGTGAAACACATTTGAATTCTAAGAAGTAAAGCTTTACTAAGTTCTTGTGAGAGTAATGGAACATTAATTTTACCATTTCTTTGTCACCAGCCTATTTAACTGCACTTGAACAAAAGGCATGAGTTTGCAAATATTTGAGGGATCATGAGGTGGTTATGCATAAAATGATTGCATATGGGAATCTATGATAATGCATTGAAGTGTAGTATTAAATGCTGGGAAGGGGGTGGTTCAGGGAGGCACAGTCTGCAATGAATTTTGATTTCCTATGACCAGGACAAAAGGCAGGTTTGAGAGTTAATACAGGGATTATCTGGGAAAAGCAAAACCATGATCAACACGAAGCATGGTAGTTAGGTTGTAGAAAATTTAGTCTAATCAGCTTTGGAAAAGCCTGTAATCAGTTTTCTGTAGAGTACAGGGGCTGATTTAGATGACAGTGGACAAAGCTGCAGCATGCGCTCCGTGATCTTTTACTGAATGTAGGGTGATGGAGGAAGAGAAAGATGTGGTTTAACCAAATGGAGTTTAAATTTGTCTGTGTGCTTTCTGTATGAGCAGGAATGTTTTGGGTGAAATTGCATAACAACACATCTTGTGTGTGGCTTTCAGCATTGTTCTGGATTACATATGTCCCTGACAGGCATATGTTTTTATGCGTTCCTTTTTTTCACCATTATATAATCAATTTAACTTGAACTTTTTGATTATTTTTTTTTTTTGCATGCTTCAGGAGATAGAAAAAAAGGTAAGTACTTAAGGGAAGTCTAACCAAAACCTTGAAGTTTTTGTTTTATATATTGTCTAACCGCAAAGACAAACCTTGAGGAAGAGAATTAAACCCTGTGTCTATTCAAGAAGTACAGCACAATGTGTGGTATAAGGAAGCTTTCTGACATGCTTCTGTGAGTGTGACCTGTAAACTCCTGGTAGGAAGAGTTTACATTTCTTATTTTTCATGATGCTGCTAGAAAGGGGAACTGCTTGCAGTTAACTCTGTATTTGCACCTGAACAAAAATGTTAGTGGAGGATGACTAATTTTGAGTAGACAGTTGTGGTAATGGCCACTGATAGATAATTACTGTTTACTAAAGAAGCTTTATCATTTGAAGATTATTTGCCTGGATTGAATTTGCTTTCATTGTTGAGGTATACATATATATATATATTTGATGTGCATATGTGTACTTTTAATCATAGAGTCACAGAGTACCTTAGGTTGGAAAGGACCTTAAAGATGATGCAGTTCTGACCCTCTGGTGCAGGCAGGGATTCCTATCACCAAATCAGGCACTAAATCAGGTTTCCCAGAGAATGTATTCTCTAATTCTTAATAAGTCCCTATAATAGTGCATGGTGGAGCATACTACAGATGAAAAGAAGAAGTATCTATTTGCTCAGTAGTGCTGAAAACATCTTAACACGAATACTCTGCATTATTTTAAGGTCCTGCATGTGCAAGTGACCATACATTAAAGGGTTTCAGCTTAGCTGAATATTTCAACTGAACTAGGAGTTTCCAGAAGAAAAACAATTACATAAGACATCAATGTTTTAAATATGCTTTTTAGATCTGCTTTTGAAAATGTATAAGCATTTGATTCTTTTGTAACATTCACATGTTTGAAATGAAGTACGTGCTAAACATTCCTCAACTAGGATTGTAGACGAAAAGCACTACTTCAAAAAGTGTATATATTTTCACAGCAGCGTGCAAATATATGGATGCAAGTTTAGCTATTCTCATGTCAAAATATCCACTTAGTAACAATTTGCAAAGAAAAATTAAATAATGGGACTCTCAGTATACTCCACTCGGTAGCTTGAGTACATTTCCCTAAAGTTGAGAAGCGATCTGCAAGGTTAATAGCAAATTTCATCTCAGCATGGAACGTTTGGTTCTGCCTTTGTGACGTGTCCAACTGCATTTGAACAAACCATGGCACAGCTGTTGGGGAGGCAAGGGAAGAACAGTACAATAGACAATCTCTTTCCATTTTCAATGCAGCAATCATCATCTTATTAATGTGCTGTTTGGCAAAAACTAATAGACTGCAGTTTTCAATCACTGTATATTCCTTACTGGTACAATTTATGGTAGATGTTTTGCTTTGTGAGTGATGCGCTTTCCTGATCCAGTTTTATCTTTCTGTCTTTTTTTAGGCCAGGCAGCTGGAAGAGAAAGACAGAGAACTAAAGAAGCATGATGCCTACTACAAAGAGCAGCTGGCTCGACTGGAAGAAAGGGTAAGCCTTTCTTCCCACTTAATGAAAAGTTTTCTGTTTGTTTCTGCTACTGACTTTCTGGTTATTTTTATTGTTAAACAAGATGACTTTTCTAAGGAGATAAAGATTAAAGCTGTGGCTAGAGAGGATTTTTTTGGTATTAACTGCTGCTGTTTCTGGCTTAATATTGACAAGATGGAGGCTTTAAAGTTGAGGATGTTCTTTTCTTTATTAGCTAAGTTCTCACATTTCAGTGAGGTTTTATCTGTCATAGCAATTACGTATAGAGAAATTCTCCTAACCAGAATTATTAGCTTCATACCCGTACAGATAAAGAACCAGTGCAGGTGAATCCGCAACACCAAGCAGTCTGAAAATCCTATGTGAAGTGGGAAGATACTTCCTGAATTTCATCACTTGCACTGTGGTCCACAGTTACTTCCACTGGGCAGTTGTTGGTTCCACCAAACCCACCTGCAGTTTAATGGTGACTGCAGGTTGTTCAGGACATGTTTAAAAATGTCCTTCTGTGTCTCTTTTGTGAAAGAATTGAGTCTAAACTGTATGGAACAGTTTGGTATTGTGTGAAGAGCTTAGAATGTATTTAATAGGAAGCGTTTTAATGTACTACTGTTGTTTATGTATAGGGTACTACTTTATAGGATGCTATTTTCAAACTAATTGTTATTGCCGTCACATTCTAGATCCCGGGTTTGTCGTAACCTTCAGCCTGAATTTGTTTTCCTCTTTCTCCTTCCTTCTTTCTGAGCCTATTTATTGTTTAATTTGGATTTTTTTTTTGTTAGTTTTTAAAACAGTGTTAATATGATATATATTCATCCAACTTAGCAGGATAGAGAGATGAAGAATGCTTGTTTTTATTAAAAAGAAGAGCATGTTGCCTGAATTATCAGTCTGTATAATTGATCTTAATGAATATTTTAAATGGAGGGCATACCAGATTCCATCTCATTATTTTGATCAACCTTTTTGAATATTGCATTAATAAGGACATGTTCTTGGCAATGAGGAACAGTTTGAAAGGATGAGGTTAAATTATTTTAATGATTCTAAAATAGTGTTATTTGAACAGTCACAAATGAAGATCCCTCATGCAGAATCCCCACAGAATACCTTCCTTGTTCTCAAGTAGCTGACTGATGATAGGGGTAAAAACATCTCTAGTTGCTCATCCAGGCTAGGTCCAAGCATGGTTGTACCTGTTCACATAGTTATTGGTCTTGCATTCTATAAGTACAAGTAGTGTAGGAGTAATTCATGGCAAAGGACATGTGAAAAAAGCGTGATTCTTCGCTTGAAAACTTCTGTTTTACCTTTTAAGGTGCTACGCAGCAAATAAGGCTTTTATTTTTAGCTGTTTTTAATCTTAAAGTAGGTCACTGATACAGTACCTTCACTTGCTGCTGTTAAGTGGCCACTTCCAGCATGGAATTTTATTTTAAAAAGCGTGTGACTATATCATTGTTGCATAGAAATGATGTCGTGAACTATAAACACCTGTGTTTTATACTGCTGAAGTGTTGTCCCCCAGGCAATGTGAGATGGGTGATCTTTCCCTGCTGTTGTTCCACATCTTGAACTTAAAGTCTCCAAGACTACAGCAGACAGTTCTGAATTGACTCTCTTGTTCTCTGGGTGACGTTTGCTCTGTCTTCAGAGTTGAGTTCCCGTGGTACTGAGGCAAGTGTTTGCTTTCTGACTTTCTATTTGTAAGGTAAAAAGAACCTTTGCTTTGCTAAGCTGTCACCAGGTTTGTTTTCAAAGTACATGTGCATATCTTTTTTACACACAAAAAAAAAAACAAAAAAAACCAGTTGTTTAAGCTTTGAGAGGAGGTGAACTCTGTGCTCCAAATCGGGCTTTGAACTTTTTCCGAGATGTGGAGATTACAGAATTAAAACCTACAAAAGTGAAGAGGTCGTGTATCTTGCAATCCAAGCTTCACTGAGGCTGGTGCCTGCAGCCGTTATTAAGGTCATTTGTGAGTCTCAGTATTGCTTATTTTTTGAGCTCTGGGATGGAAATAGAGCTTTAAGAAAAAAGGAAGGTCTGGAAAGGCCTAACATGTTGGAAATTACAGAGCACAATAATAGGCTGTTTATTTGTTCCCAAGCTTGTCCTGATTTCAGTGGAAGGTACACAGTATGTGCTGCTCAACAGAGAAAAGCTGAGAGCGGAAGGTAAAGATGGGAGTGGAGCAAGTGGAGCTCGGAGAGATAATGTCAGTATGAGGAAATGTGCAATATTGGGCTGTCATTTGTGACAAAGAATGCTAATTACATTCTCAGATCATTCTTACATCAAATAAACACACTTTAAAAATACTTCAGCTGCGCATATGTGGTATTTCTGTCTGTTGCATCACTGAATGTCAGAGCTCATCTGTATGATTAATTGGCTTTTTGATTACCTAGCTTTTTCAATTAGAAGCTTCATATTTGTGTTCTTCAGTGCTACTGAAAAAACAACACAGACATTGATAATAAAGGGAGACGACAACAGAACAGATTAGTGTCAGCACAGTGTGCTCCTTATGGAGAAAATTATTATACATATTCAGTGCCAGATGAAGTCTGTCAATTATAAAATATTTCAGTGACTGAGTGAAGATGCTCAACCTTTTGAGGAGATTAATATGGGACAAAATAACTGTGCACCAGTGACAGCTGTGATACTAAAACATAAACAATTCCATTCTCCGGGGCAATATCTGTTCATAAATTTAGTTTATGTGCTAAAAACCTTTTGATACTTCCCAAAAACCCGGCGATTCCCCTAACAGCTGCCAGTGTTTCTAGGTCAAAGATAGCACATAAGTGATGAGTTATTACATGCTCCTCAGCAGCAAAGCAAAATGAGGTCGTTTAACAAAGGAGTTAAAGAATAACCTTCTCGTACTGTATATCCAACTAGAGCGTAAGGCTGTTATTTAAGAGTTTACACATCAGGCTTTGAGAGAAATTTGTCTTGTGTTCTTTGTTGTCTGTTTACAGGCTAATGATACTTCTTGACTAGAGCAAACAAGCGGAGGGTCAGATAGCAGAATTCAGATGGTGAATGTGTGTATGTCCTACGTTATCTCAATTGCTTAATATAATAAGCTGGCCTTAGTGGTATTTTTAGCCATTTGTTTTTTTCTTTTAGAACAGTAGCACAGCAGGAATAGGAAAATGAGCATCTCAGATTGTGTAACTTGGGTCCTTGAAGACTGTGAGAGAAGACCTCTCTGTAACACTGTCTCATACGCATCTACACAGACACACACACATATTCTCACACACTTCTGTCCTCTTGTATTCGTTATTTTTCTGTTCAACTTCTCCACGTTCACCATCCTTCCATTATGCCACTGCATTGCATGTAAATTCCAAGCCCCAGTGGCTATAGACTTCATAACTATTTTTACATCCCTACTGTTAATGTGACATATAGGTTACAGCCAGCATCAGCAGTTGCATTAATTTTGTCTACAGAGCAGCTGATGTCCTGTCACTCCTTCACCCAGTTGCTTTTGCTTTAGAATATTTTTAATGCATGGGAGACATGACTGCATGCTCTCCTCTTCTGCCTCGAGTTCTGGCATCAAACAGACGTTCACAACGAGGTGTGTCTGTGCGTGCTTCTGCAGCTCATAGAGAGTGATTCAACTCTCTCTAGATCAACCTTTCTTCAGTAAATCCAGCTATTTTCATTTACGTTACACTGCTTCGTAGTGCTGTTAAGCGTTGTTACAAGAATCATGCCCCTAGTCATGGGAGCAGAAGGAAATTAATTTTAATGGACTGTTGTATGACACAACTACTTGGTTTATCTATGCGAGTGAGCAAGATGTGTATCCCAGTATTAATCAGGATATTTCTCTCTCAAGCTAAGCTTCTGCTCTTGCAAATCTCCTAGAAATACTTTCAGTGAGTTTTGTTTAGTATGCATGTGAGTATGCATGCAGTGTAAGGTAATAAAATAATTCTATTCTGTTAGCATTTGGAAGTTTCAACATTATGTTGTACTGCCCAGCAGACAACAAGTCAATGCTCCCTATGGTTCTCGGGGGTTTTCTGATTTCTGTGCAATCCCTTGCTGACTTCAGTGGTCTTTTTCCAGGGAGCTTCCTGCACTATGCAAGGCTTACTGCCAGATCAGAGCCTGAGAATATAGACATAAGTTCTACAAATGTGATCCTCTTATCTGCATCCATTTCTTTCATGACTTACATTTTTAGGAAGGATTTGCAAATCTGAGGTTCAGCACTTAATTTGGGGATTCTACTTACCATGTAGGCTGTCAAGGAGCATTAACCTTAAGGTAAGATGAGCACACAGAGCACGAAGCTGTGAGCTGATGGCACATACTATACCAGGTGTTAAATAGTATTATCCATCCTGCTTGCTACAGTAAATAGGATTTCACTATTATGATGTGTCAGGATTTTCAGAGAAATCAAATTTACTAGACACTAAACTGCCATTCTCACTGCTGAGCAGCTTTATTCTGGGATCTTGTGTTCATGCTAATCCTGTTGGTAGGAAATGCTTATACCAATTGTATGGGGAAATTATAATTTAATGATCTCTTCCTTTTTCCTATTCAAGACTTAGAATGGACCAGTGTGCTTTGCAGTGATAGACCCAATGCTCAAAAAGGGGATAACATACAGCTCAGCTTCACAGCCAAGTATTGGCTTTTTGTATGTGATTATAATGAGCAGAAGTGCTAGGATGCAAACAATGGGAATTCTGCATTTGTTCAGATTCTTCAGTATCTTGTTTACCTTTTCAAAGTCTAAACAACTAAATAATCAGAATCTGTTGTACTGTGTTGTTTTGGTTTTTTTTTTGTAAACTGTGGTTTGCAAGATGCGTATAACAGAGGAACTATTATAAGGCAGCATAATAACTGGAATCATTTTAATTCCCTGTGATGTATTCTAGCAGTTTAGACACTTTTTGTCATTGTTTGTTTCAAATTATCAGTCTGTTTACTGGCTTTGATCTCACATGATTGTATCGGAAGGAATTTCATAACCAGAAGACAGTTGTGCTCTCACCTCTTGTGTTTAGAAGTTTGTATTCGGTAGAGCAAACGTGTTTACACTCCACACATTTGTACTGTATTCTTTCATGTCTTTCAAAATCAAATAGCAGTGATGTAGGTACAGTGTTTCACGACGTGGAGCTCCATCTAGCAAAGCAGAAAACAGTTTTGGCTGATGATACTGTGTTCTGAACATGTGGGGAAGGCACTGAGAAAGCTCAGCAAACCTTTTGTCATTGTTCCCATGAAGAAGTGGAATTGCCTCTAGCACATTGCTGACAGACTTACTAAGTTGCAGTTGTTTCTTGTGTGCAATACATGCTTTCTTTGTTGGGTGCACGTAACACTGGTAGGTCTTTCCAAACTGTCCACTGCAATTTAAAATACTGACCATATACATTTTTTTCCTAAACATAATGCACTGTCTTTCACTTCTGCTTTATATTTGACATCTTTTTTACCCTGCAGGTCAGTGAAATAACCTCTCAGTAGAGGCCTTATTTAGGATGCCAGCATTTTTTATTCTCCATAAAAGAATCTTTTATGACTTACCCAGCTTGTGGAGTTTCTCCAGTTTGCCTTTGTAGAAATACTTCATAGTCTTCAGTCCAGAGATGTGACTTTGGTAAATGCAGTCCAGCTACAAATACCTGGTCTTTTTTTACTTTTGCTATTTAAATTGATGCTTCCAGTAATATCTGTCCTGACTTCACTAACTGAACTCCTGTATTTCAGAAAACTCTTGTTGAAAGGCATTTATTTTCCAGGCCTTTCTTATCTTCATATTTGAAGTGGGCATGCCAATGTTGTATTACTTAATAAATGTGAATTTAACCAGTGCTTGGAGCAGCAGTATCTGTTGGTAGTTTAAAAGAAAACAGTTCCATCTTTCTTACTCCCTTCCCATTTTTATGGGATGTTTTCTTCTAACTATTGTTGTAACACTTCATATTTATATACATAAACAGATCAAATACATGTATTACACCATGCATCTCTATAAATACGTAAAGAGAGTGATGTTATGTACAGAAGTATAAATACAGTGAGACAGATTGGGGGGGAGAGATTTGTAGGTGCTGAAGCTACGTTATTGTTTCTTCCTTGAACTACATTTGAACAGGATTAGATCATAGTTCTATCTGTGCATCAAACCAACCCAAGCATTACATTAAGCTACCAGCATCAGGTTCAGTCTACTCAACTGGATTCAGCTGTAGTAAGGGGAAAAGAAAATGTCAAACAACACTTATTTTCAAACATTTTTCAGGTAAAAGCAGCAAAATGTGTTGTGGCTTCCACTGGAGCCATATGCCATACCATTCTTAATGAATTACATTATCTATGTATGGCTACTGGTGGATCGATATTCAACCTCAACAGAGAATTCTTGCAGATTTGCCCAAATTAGTGCAGGAGGAGACCTGAATATAAAATCAAGACACGTTAATTTCTCATTCTGTACTTGGAGCAGGAGACTTTCCCATGTCAGAGCTCACGTGCTGCACCAGAGAGATAAAAGTAGAAGTTCATGATAGTTTCCCAATGCTTTGTATTTCCATACTGCTCATGAACCACCCCCCCTCCTTTTTAGTATTGTCCAGAACATAATGTTTTTGTCAGTTTAGCATAATAAAGCTGTCAACCCAACCTGTGATCTTGCTTCATGTTGCCAATAGTAGAAAATTTCTCTCTTCAAATTTCATTATATTTTGGGGATAGAGCTTTTGTTGAGCTCTTCTTGCCTGGCAGGTTGAGATTAGGAAACTTGCTACCAATTACAGTATCTGAAACCTCAGCCTGATTGACGAAGACAGACGGAGCTGTAACCTTCTGATTGGAGTGCTGCATTAATGCACTACCTCCATATCTTGCTGAGCCACAATCACTATTCCAAATAATTGTTTTTAAGCCTTGTTTTTTTTTTTCTTTTTCTTTTTTTTTCGCTCATTATCTTCATTTGCTATTTTCTAAATAAGTAGCTAATATGTATATTAGTTATTAAATAAACACCCACCCACATATTTTTCCATAAAACCACTGAAAATGTTTATTCTGAGACATTTTCTTATTAAAAATACCTCTTTTGCTATCACATATCCAATCAATAGCAATGCTGAAACACTGCTTAATAACAAAATAGCAAGTTGTTCCACACTGAATAGTAGGTATTGATGTTTCTCTAAATGTTTGCTTATAGATTATTTTTCCATTTGGTGCATATGTCTTTATATAAATAGAGACAAAAAACAAAGTGTGATAAGTTCCAAGCTCTTCTCCCCCTGCAGTAAGACACTTGATAACTGTTAACATGTAGCTGGTAGTTCCATATAGGTTGTTTGCAATCCTTTTTTTCCACTTATCCAATACATGTATAACCTTGTTTTCAGATAGTTGCTGTTTTGTTTATTTGCTTGCTTTGTACTTAAATGTGGAGCAAAAGAGGGATAATTTCATGCTTATGTTTTGTGGTTGTTAGCAGATGATCGTGAGTAAGGGCGTGCTGGATGCAAAATAAAAACTCAGACCTGGCAGCAGGGGTGTGCTTCTGTGAGCTTTCAAGACTTTGTCAAAATGTGCAGTGCTTTTTGTTACCTAGTTGTGCTTATTTTCTTTTTTTTTTAGCTCCATTGGTGCATCTCTTTAACCCATCATCGTTCTTGCAACTTTCTTTTCCTGGCTTATTACCTTTTCATGCATCAATTGGCTTTGGTATTGTACCTCCAGACTCAGCTAGAGCTAACCACACAAGGGTTACCAGCTTTTCCTCTGATGCTGTTTGTTTTTATAGGCATCCTCAAGTCTCCACTTTCTCCTTCATTCCATTTTGCTCTATTGGCCTAAAATGTTGCTTTAAAATCATCCTGAAGGCTCTTTCTCAGCCTATAGGATACTCCAGTATTGTTTCCTAAAGAATGTACACACTGACATTTCCTCAGGTGGGAGGATTGTGGTTTTTATTCCCCTGTCTTGATAAAACCAAACTCAGTGTGTGTTAAGCAGGTGAGTGCTCAGACAAGATGGACAGAGCTCTATGAGTGGCTGAGCTGGGACTTCGAAATGGGGATGCTCAAAACCTCTAAAGTTCAGATTTCTGAAGATTTTGGCAGTTGATTCATTGACCCAAGAGGCAGTGAAATACTGTTTTTCAAGAAATGGCTATTTAAGTAGTATGGCTACTGATGCAGTGCCCTGTGTTGCTTTGTACAGGTGATTTCTTTCATAAACTCTTTCCTAGTCCTGCAGCTTGTAAATCCTCACTGCTTGAGTCACACTTTCTTCTTAACTATTCCTTGCTTATACGATTATCTGGGTGTCACCATTTGTTGACTTCCAGCTGTATTTTAACAATAGGAATTTAATCATGTCCCCACGATAACTGGTCATTGCTAACTGCTGTTTTCCTCTGAATTGGTCTCAGTTTCTGTTAAAGCTTCTTCAGTCTTGGTGTTTGTGAAGTCTGAACACAATGTGCACATTCATCCCATGAATAAAAATTGCAGGTGGGGATAAACTTTGTGACAATTGGGAACATACCGGGCAGTGCCAAATAAACAAAGCTGCGTGTTGGACAGCTCCTTCAGTCCCTCTCTGCTTTATTGTCATGTATAAAATCATTGCTGGGTCCTTGTTAGGATGAGTTGTTCATCCAGCACCGCTCGGTTTAATGAAAACAAATTAGTGGATGCGTACAGTTAAACATAAATATGTCAGCATTGCCTAAGTCACCCTTAGTGATTGTGTCTACATCTGTTTTCCTTGACAGTTTCAGCTGCGCTATTTCCCTTCCCCTTCCTGAGAAGCAACAAAAAAGATCACGAGAAAAATTTTAGCAGGCAAGAATGGAATAAACCAAAGAAATTTGTCATTTGAATGTCAAAAGGCGGTGTTTATCGCATTCTGTAGGATATGGCAAAGAGTTTTAACATATGTGTGCTTAATGAATAAGCAGCTTTCCTTTCTCCCATGTCTGTTCCCTCCTCCCACCCCTTTTCCTTTGCAGAAGTTTTGGTACAAAAGCTGTACGAAGTTAACACTGCCTTTAAAACAAACCTCAGTGAGATGGTTTGCTTGGAGTTCTTTGTCAAGGTATCACTTAGAAAATACTCCAGCTCTAAATAAAACCACGTGTTCTGTTTAGATAATACCACCACTGATGTTAGGGTATCTGTTAGAGATTTTAGTGGCTATCCAATATGAGGTACAATTGAGTTGCAATAATTCTTTATTCTCTTTCACTTCCCTGGGAATCTGACGGACATTCCCTTAAAGGTATTTATCTTTAATATATATATTGCATACTGTTTTTGAATGGCCATATTATTTTACTTTTGGACAAACTGAGCAACAGCTGAGAAGAAGCACCCTTCAGGCCGGTCTGTTTACACTTGTTTTCTTTTCCCCATCTTTTGTGCACTTGCTTTGAAAACAAGAAGTTAAATGCACCTTTTAGAGAGGTATCAATGGCAAGATGTGCATTAAAACATGTTCTGAGCACCTTTTCATTTTAGAAAGTTCCCTTCTGAGGCGGTAGTTAGTGATTTTTCTCATTACAAAGCAATAATAATTATGTGAAAAGCTGCCCTGCGTTTTTGTAAATCATCTTGTAAACCTGAAGGCTGAAACAGCCTTCCCAAGCACACACCAGCTTCATTTGCATTGCTGTCAGCCTGAGTGATATTTTAATTTTTCTGCCCTTAAAAATACTTCAGTCCTGTAACAGATAGATAAATGAGAGAATCCCCAGAAAATGCTGCAGAATGTTTCTATTTGCCAGCACAATAAATGCAGAAGCTAATAAATGTCCTCTTACATCAGAACGAGGCGTATAATGAGTAAATGATGGGAAAAGGAATTTGGGAAATAAATGATCAATCCAATCTAAGTCGACAAACAATTTCTTAATAACTTGGCCTTCGGTTGGAGAGAGGGCTGTGCTCAGCACAGAGGAGAAGGACCGTTCCCATCTGGGGACTGATAGAGTTTGTGAGCCTGTTTCAGCTTCACCAAACAGTAAGCCGTGATTCACACACAGCCTTTCTCATGCAAAGTTGGGATGGTTCGCCATTTGTCTCCATGGACCTATAGGGAGAAGGGACTGTTAGCAGAATCTCGTCCTCATTTCTAAGTCCTTACAGTAAGCATTGGGCTGTTCTTCAGGACAAATGTTGGGAAAGGACACGCTTCCACAATCTAGGGAAAAACAGTGCTCTCTCCTGTCTTCTGCCCCTACTGCAGGTTTATCATCTGTCTCATCTGAGTTTTTTGTGCTCTTCGTGTACAAGGTATTAAATCCTACCTAGATATGCTTGTGGCAATATTCTTAACATCTGGGATAGTCCCCCTGCAGAAAGAGCTGAACCAAAACCTTAGGATGTGACCACAGTTTAAACCCGGTGCAAATAGAGAGGGGAAGAGAAGTGTACCAGATTTTCTGCAGTGTTGTGATATGGATCTCTGCTTTGTCCAGGCTCTGTTGCAGAAGTCAAAGGTTAAGCACAATTTTTCTCAGTTGCATTACCCATGAAGCTCCCTGAAACCAGTGCCCTAAATTTAAAGGTGGGGGAAGGAGTCACAAGATGAGCAGGAGGGCTGTAGCAAGAAACCTTGGGAGGATAGACAAGAAGAAAATCACAGTAATGGACTTGGTGACAAGACTACTGACAACTTCTTTTCAGCTGAAGTTTTTGCTTTGAAGAAAGCAAAACCAATTTGTCTTGTGTGTTACCCAGATTCCTTTAAAATCCCCGACTCCCCGTTCCTTGAAAAAAAGATGGAACAGACAGCTGGCATTGCACTTCTGTAGCAGAGGCACTGTATTTGTGAGATCCTTCCTAGAAAAATGTGTGATCTTTACACTGATATTTCAAAGGTGAAGGTTTCTTCTTTCTTGTAATCTCTTTTACAGAACTGTTTTTCAGCCTGTGGATGGGTTCTGTGGCTGGCAACCTGCTCAGTATGCAGTGGGTCCAGTTGGGCTGCATGTTGCTCGTGTTGCTTTTAATTGGAATTTCCAGACAGCTTAGAAGTGGTGGTGAGCCATCGGTGGGGAGAGGGGACGGCAGCGATAATGCAAGGCTGGTGGCGTGCTCGATGCTCTTTAAGTGTGTCACTGAGAATTGAAAGTTCTTCCATCTTATGCTTTTCTAACTGAAAAGCATTATACCTGAAAGCTGAGACTTTTCAATATGTTTCTATTCACATGCATATTGCTGTGCCTCAAAAGGCCTTTCCTTTTGAAATATGGAAAGATAATCATGTGTTTGAAATGAGTAGATACTCTCCTGCCACTTTTGAAATCTTTATTTTTTTTTTCCCCTTGTCAGAGAGTTTAACTGTTTGCATTACTGCGGGCTGTAATCATCTAGGAATATGTATTTATGCACACTAAAATACAAAAACATAGCTGCAGTAATTATGAAGCAAGTTCAAATGAACCATGGCATAAGAGTTGAAATGGGTGTCTAATTCTCAGGGAAGAATTAACATTTTTTTAAACATCTTACCTTAACATGTCACTGCTTTCACTATTCGGTGTAATCCACTTGGAAATTCTTCCTGCAGCCAAATTTGTTCCCTTTTTGTCTATATATTTAATAACATAAAGCACCCCCCCCCCCCCCCCCCCCAAACAAAAAAAAAACAACACAAGAAAAAATAGAACATGAGTAATTAAGAAGACCCAAACCAAAACACATGAGTACACCTANCCCCAAAAAAAAAAAAATAAATAAATAAGCCTTATTCTTAAAAACAACTGCAGCAATAATATGGAGTGTGATTTTTTGCTGCTGATGCCATATGTCTTTTTAAAAGCATTGCAGATAATTGTCGCTTCGTGCCAGCCCACATGTTTGTGCCAAGAGTGCCCCTGATTTCAGTACTTAATCCTTACTGGCCTATAGTTTTCAGAAGTAAAATCCTATTAGTGTTCTGTAGTGGTTAATGTCCCAAACCTTAACTGCTACTTTCAATGGGCATGTTTCAACCTATGTTAGAGCAACTACCTCAGTTTTCTGAAAAAGAAAAAAAAACAACAAAATCGAAATTTTGCCTTTAAGTATGAGGTAACGATTTGAAAAGAGAGTGTGAAAATCCCATTTGTGCTTTACACCGTGGAAAATTCACCATTTTGTTTCTTTGCCTCAGTTTCTTTGATCAGCAGCAGCAGAACAATGCAATCATCAAAATACCACATCAGGAGTGAGTGCTCTGATAACTTGCTCACTTTCCTAGACAATAAATAAGAAATATCTCATTTTATAGAATTTAAAATATGTAATGCTTTGAATTAACCATTTTAATCAGCTAAATATCTAGAAGTTTAAAGGCATGGTTTAAATTACTGTTTACTCATCTCTTGCTCAACTCATCTAGCAGGCTTTTAAATCGTGGTTCAAAGTTGTTGTTTTTTAACAGATCTTGATTTTATTCAGCAGGTTATGCTGGTAGCAAACACAACACACCAAAATGTCCTTTCTTAGTGTGTGGGTATTCTTGAGTGAAGCATGAAGAGAAAAAAAATGGGTGTTTTGGAAGAGGAACCCGTGTCTTAAATTAGGACTCCAGGCACTCCTTTTTCAGGGGGTGCTTTTGTACTGTGTGGATCAGCACTCAGCAGCTCTATCCATACTTACAAGATCATTTTCTGCTTCCTGTAATTGAAGCTGTTCAGTTTGATGAGTTGAGGCTTTCCCTGTCTTGTTCTCTTTACTACCAGAAACAGGTGCACTGTTTGTTTGTTTTTGACTTAACCCTACCAGATAATGCATTACTAGCATCTCAGCAGTGTGTGGCCATAGAACGAGGAGAAATGACCACAAACTGAAGCGTAGGAAATTTGCACAAGTGTGTATGGAAACTCCTTCACAGTGAGGGTGATGGAGCACTGGCACAGGCTGCCCAGAGAGGTGGTGGAGTCTCCCTCTCTGGAGACATTCAAGACCTGTCTGGATGCCAACCTGTGCAACCTGGGCTAGGGAGCTGCTTTGGCAGGGGGTGGGACTCAATGATCTCTAGAGGTCCTTTCCAACCCCTACAATTCTGTGATTCTGTGCAATGAGCATGAACCATATTGTATTCATTACACATTTCAAACAACTTTTGTGAGCTTCCTTCCTTGTTAGGAGTTTACTGCTGCTACTGTCAGTGTGTGTTGGGAAACTCCATTTAATCGTGCATGTTTCAGATAATGTGCATAATGTTGGAGACTTGAGTATGTTTTGTGGCTAGAAAGGCACAGGTGTTTCAGAAGGCTTTCAGCAGAGCAAAGCAAACATTTCTGGCATAGACAAGATACAATATTGGATTGAACTTCATTTTATTAGGAAATGTGGATAAGTTTTTTAAAAAACATATTCAGAAGCAGACAATTGCTCCTTTAAATTGAGAAAACAGTGTTTTTTTTTCATATAACTGTTCCCACTAATTGACGAGGGATTCTCAAATTAAAAGGACTTATTTAAAATAAACAAATAAATGAGATAATCCTTACAAGATTCTGACATTTATATTGAAAAATCAAGTGTTAAATGCTACATATGTCATACCATGCTGTGGTGGAACATTTTTGAAGTAGGAGTTTATCAATGGTTAAGAGAAAAAGGATTTATTGATAAGTGGTGGAGTTGCCATGGAGATTTTCAAGAAAAGGGTAAATGTGACACTTGGGATGTGGCTTATGGGCATGGTGGGGATGGGTTGGTAGTTTGACTAGGTGATCTCAGTGTTTTTTTCCAACCGTAATGATTCTGTGATAATATTTGTGATGGTGAATGATACCTTTCTATTTGGGTAGTTGATACAGTTTAAGGAAGTTTTCAGGAATGTGGGCATCTTTCAGATATCTTCAAATTTACTGGCAATGTTTTACTTCTCGGTCAGGCTTTAAGAAATAGTTGGAAAATAGAGCTAATAAGTAGAAAGCTTTGGAGCGCTTATAGCATAAGTGCAATTCCTGGTGGCATGATCCATAAGACACAGATATAAGATAGATGTAATCATCCTCGGAAGTGTTCAAGACACGATTTTTCAGCCTGAGCAACCTGTTCTAGTTGATCCTAATTGGAGTTAGATGACCTCTGAAGTTTCAACCTAAACTTTCTGTGAGTTGTCACTGTAAAACGAGGCTTGCTGATTGAGAGAATTTAACTTGGTGCTTCTTACTTCTGGAGAATGGAGGCCTTACATTATGCTAATACATTCAACAATGCAAAGAGTTACTGTAGTATGTGGTAAGGTTACAATGATGCTGAACCTACAAGGCATTACCAGGTCTCATAATAACCATATTGATGTTTTCCCATAGTAGGTTTAAGATAGCTGGCTGTGAGGGCACATGAGGAGTTTTGTTGAGGAGCTTCAAGTGGGAAAAAGAAGAGTATTTTTTCCTTGATGAGATTGAGTGGCTGTAATGCATTTAAGATGGGAACATCTATTCTGCTTACATGTCTGGGGTCAATCAGCAGTCACTGGTGAAAGATAGCTGATGGTGATCAATCCATCCCCTCAGTTTGGCAAGCAAATGACTTGCCTTGATTCTGTTCCTGTGTTTTGCTGTTGATTATCAAGGAATCACAGTTTAAGCATCTATCTATGGGCAGCTGAGGTTTTACATGATGAATCCCATAGAGACAAGTGCTATGGACCACTGCTATTGTGGGAAGGGGATGAGCAGACCTGCTCTGTAATTCCATCAGTGACCTACAGAAACAAGTTTTGAGTTCATTTGACAAAATAGATAGATGTTGTTTGGGGGAACATGCTTAGAACAGAGATTGTGTTCCTAAGAAGCATCTAAAAGTCCGTTCAGACAAATGAGGAAGAGATAGTGAAGCTCAAGTGGTGGCTTTGAGTGGAGAGGAAAAATAAAGAAACCAATTGAAGAATATACATATGTAGGACAGAACATGCACTAAATAACTTCTGGGAGGTTGAAAGAATAACAGCTCTGGCTTGAAAGATGAACTGAGCCCTGTGGGAGGTAGAAGTGAAGTTGATGGTAAAAATATACAGAACCTGAAAATTTTTCCCAAACCAAACCAAACCAAACAAACAAACAAACAAAAAAAAACCAAAAAAAACAACACCAGGAAATAGAAACCTGCTAAACAGTGAGAATAGTCCTCAAAGGTCATGAAACATAGCTATAAATTGTGGATGTTTTCCACTTCTGCATTATTTGCTGTGGTATAACTTCCAGCTGTAGGCATTTTGTGGTGGTGTTGAGAGCAACAGAGCCATGTTTTTCACTTCTGAAGCGGTGTATTCGGTGCTAATGATTACAATGTAGTATGCTGAGAGAACTTAAGTGGTTTCTTTTTCATAGGTCCTGGATTTTTTTGTTCAGCATGTTTTTGAGTGAGAAGGCCACCAGCCTTAGTTTTGGCTGTGTTTCTTTCAGAAGTCTGTTTCCAAACAAAATGGGATACACTGTTGTAAGAGCATGGAAAAATCCTCACGTTAGTTTGATTTAAATTGGCTCGTATCTCGTTTCATTTCTTGCTTACCTAATTATCAACATAACTCTCAGTGTTGACTGAGTAGGAAAAATGTTGTATGTTGTAGCAATCCTGATCTTTTTGCACTGCTCAAACCAGTCTAAAGCAGCTACAAGAGGCTATCCATGAAGTACTTCAGGCACTGCATAATCACCAAAAGCTGTTATAGGTATGTAGTTTTGTGAGTTTTGCTTAGCTCTAGTTTTGCACCAGCTGCCTGTCAGTTGATGTTTTGGGATTCAAAGACTTTCTGCCTTGGTATCTTGTAGGTGGCTTGAAATCAGTCATGAGCTTTACACTGTGAAAGTACGATTTCTCCATGATCACCTCTTTATCAACTTGCTGATTTTGACATAACTGAGATCTTTTCACTGGCCAGTGTTATAAACAGACAGATATAAGCATACACAACCTTTGGGCTGTCAGCATCCTCAGAAGTTTGTTGGCCTGGCCAAAAGCAGATATTTAACAGGTTCTGGGTAATTAGCTGATCTAAACTGGGTACTCGAGCACATGATTTCTCAACATGAAGGGTTTGGTACTATTGGTCAAGATTGTTCTTGAGTTACCTGAGGAAAGTTAGCACAGCCTGATATCATTTCAGAAAAGGAAAACCAAAACTTTTAAAATCATAGAATCACAGAATGGTTTGGATTGGACCTATAAGATCATCTAGTTCCAACCCCCCTGCTATTGACAGGGATACTACCCACTAAACCAGGTTGCCCAAAGCCTCATCCATTGTAGCCTCAAACTCCACTGTGATACAAGGCAGAAACAAGCATGTGAGATGATGATGTTGCCAGAATTGTTGCACCGTGACACAGTATTTTAGAATTTCTTTCAAAAACTTTATTTTTGATCCTTCAAATGTTGGCTCATAAATGTTATTTGTGGCAGTACAGTGCTTTTCAAAAAATGGTAATTTTGCGCTTATTACAGAATCATAAAATCACCAAGGTTGGAAAAGACCTCTGAAATTATCCAGTCCTACTGTCCCTCTACCACCAATATTTCCCCGCTAAACCATGTCCCTCAGTACAGCATCTAAACATTTCCTGAACCTTCCAGGGACAGTAACTCAACCACCTCCCTGGGCAGTCCCTTCCAATGCCTAAGCACTCTCTTGGAGAAGTATTTCCTAATGTCTAACCTGAACCTTCCCTGGCACAACTTGGGGCTGTTCCCACTATTCCAGTTGCTTGTTATGTGGGAAAAGAGGCCAATTCCCACCTCACCCATTGTAGAGAGCAATAAGAACCTCCTCTCCTCGAGGCTTAACAGTCCCATCTCCCTCACCCACTCCTCGTAAGACTCATGTTCCAAATCCCTGACCAGTTTTGTTGCCTCTGTCTGGACACACTCCAGGGCCTTGATGTCTGTGAGGAGCCCTAAACTGACCACAGCAGTCAAGACACAACCTCACCAGAGCCGAGTACAGGGGGATGGTCACGACCCTGCTCCTGCTGGCAACACTATTTCTGATCCAAGCCAGGATGACATTGTCCTTTTTTACCACCTGGGCACACTGCAGCTTCTCCAGGAACATTCTGTGTGCCACAGTGTCAAAGCCTGTGCTGAAGTCTATGTAGACTATGCCAGCAACCTTCCCATCATCCACCAGGGAGGTCACTTGATCATAGAAGGAGATGAGGTTGGTCAGACAGCAGGACCTGCTTTTGAAGAACCTGTGCTGACTATGTCTGATCCGCTGGTTGTCCCTGTGTGATCTCATTCCAGATGATCTGTTCCATAACTTTTCGTGGCACCAAGATAAGGCTGATAGGCGTGTAGTTCCCCAGATGCTCCTTTCAACCTTTTTTTGTAGATGGGATTCACATTGGCAAGCCTCCAATCCTCTGGGACTCTCCAGTTGTCCAGGACTTTTGGTAGGTGGTGGAAAGCAGCTTACCAATCACCTCTGTCAGCTCCCTCAGCACCCTTGGTTAGATCCCATCTGGCGCCATGGACTTGTGACAGTCCCAGTGAACTAGCAGGTCTCTAGCTGTTTCCACCTGTATTGTGGGGGGTTTATTCTGCTCCTCAACCCAGACTTCCAGTTCAGAAGGTCGAGTACACGAGGATAAGTGGTCTGGCTTTTAAAGACAGAGTATGCCCTTAGGCAACTGAGAATTGATAGTGGTAGATCTAATAAGCAAAGCTAAACCTAGCTACTTTCAATTTATTTGAAAGAAGATGTACCCAATCCTTAATTCTGTGTATTTGGCTTCAACCACAATGATTTTCATGCACAGCTGCAGAGCAGACTTCACATCTACAAACTGAAATAGATTTTCATTCCAATATCGGATATATCATTCAGTGTAGGTATTCATGTCCATAGAACTATTCAGTTTGGAAGGAGCCATGGGAAGTCCAACCTTCTGCTCCAGGGAGGGTTGCCACTGAAGACAGACAAGGTTGTTCAGGGCTATCTGTCATCATATCTTTGTCAGCTGCTGAGGCTGGAGGTACCACAGCCTCTTAGGGGCTCTGACTCTCTTCTTAATTATACTTGGAAAAAGGAGTTTTCCTTGTACCCATTCAGAAACTCAGCTGTTTTGATTTACAGCCGTATCTCTTGTTTTCCTACTGTGCACGTCATTAAAGAGCCCATCTCTTTCTTGATGATGAGCTCCTCTTAGGGTTTTTAAGGCTGCTAGGTTATAGAATCATAGAATCGTTTGAGTTGGAAGGGACCTTTAAAGATCATCTAGCCCAACTGCCCCGCAGTGAACAGGGACACCTACAGCTCGATGAGTTCATAACCCTGTCTGGCCTGACCTTGAGTGTCTCCAGGGACAGGACATCCACCAGGTCTCTGAACAACCTCTTCCAGTCCTTCACTACTTATATAAAAAAAGATAATAAAAAAAAACTTTTTATCCAATATAAATTTTCCTTTTAGTTTGAAACCGTTTCCCTTTATCCTATCACAACAGACCCTGGTAAGTAGTCTGTCCCATTCTTTCTCATAGACCACCTTTAGATACTGAAAGGCTCCTCAGATCGTCCCAGAGCCTTCTCTTCAGCCTCAGCTCTCTCAGCCTGTCCCCTCATTAGGAGAGTTGTTCCATCCTTTGGATCAATTTTGTGGCTCTCTTCTGGATATGCTCCAGCACGTCCAGTGTACTCCAACAGATCCCTCCAGGGCTTGCTCTACTCTGGACTGTTCATATGCCATTCACCCCTCCTAATATGGCATTTGCTTCCATTATGGTGTCATTTGCAAACTTTGTGAGCGCGTGTTCCATCTCTGTGCCACTAGGTAACATATTAGAGAATGTTGTGGTATAGACACTTGAGAAACTCTCTGTATAAATGACCTCTTAAATGAAGCCTGATGATCCAGCCAAATTTTCATCCGCAATACACAGGAGATGTTTTGCGTTTCGGGCACTTTAGTGAGATAACTGTCTGACTCTGAAAGCTGACCAAAATGAGTCTGAAATGTGTGGAAATGAGTGATTGTCCCAGACCACTCCTCTGACTACAGAGATTGAGCAACGTGGTCTCAAAATTATGGCTGCTGTAGTTCATGGGAGGGCTGCATTAGCCTTGGATCTGTCTCTGTAATAAGTTTGCGACAACAGTTTCTTGGATAAGCTCAAATTTTCTTCCCCTGCATACATAAAATACATAAAATACATAAAATCCAGTGGTGTTACATCCAGTAACACCACTGGATTTTATAAGAGTTATCCATGCAGCAGATGAGCCACAACTGTGTATGTATATAATAGAAGACTTAGGCTAAGCTGACTATGTGCTGCTCTGTGTGTCCATGCTGATGATGAAAACTATCTGCAGGTCTGGACTGGAATTTTTTGTAGCCGTATTTGAAATAGCTATATCTGGCTAGTGGGGGGAAGGGGGATTCATCAAAGGGAAGTCATACTTGATCAACCTGTTAAGCTTCTAAAATGAAATCATCAACCCCTTAGGTGGAGAGGGAGCAGTGGATATTGTCTTCCTGGACTTTAGTGAGAACTTTGACACTTTCCCCCATAAGATTCTTATAGAGAAGCTGTTGAAACATGGGCTGTATGAACAGTGAGGTGGATTGAAAATTGTGTGAATGGCTGGGCCCAGGAGGTGGTGGTCAGTGATGCAAAGTGCAGCTGGAGGCCAGTAATGAGCAAAGTACTCCACTGAGTACAGTCCTCATTAACAATTTGGACAATTAATTAGTTTGGACCCTTGGATTATGGGGTTTTTTTTGGAGATCTGCAAACCTGTCTGGACATGGTGCTGGGCAACCTACATTGTGTGTCCTACTTGAACAGGGTGGGACTACATGGACCCAAAAGTCCCTTTGCACCTTGTCCATTCTGTGTTTCTTTCATTTTGGGGATGGACGTGAGTGGAAAGTCGCTTTCAGTTGTGGAAAAATAATATCCAACAGACACCCTTAGGGAGAATGTAATTTATAATGTGTAATAGTGAAATGGGTGAGACTGAGAAGAGAAGTTGTAAATAAGAATGATTTAGATTAGGCATCTTGTCATCAGCAGGAAATGTAAATATAGTTGTGCATTTACACATGCATCTCTAAGACTGAGAACATTTGTATTAAAGACTGTACTACAATTACATGCAGATTAGATGCTTGGCTGAATAGCTGTAAGAATTTTGAATAGATTTGTCCTTTTCAGAAAGGTTTTCGTTTTCTTTGGCAGTTCTGAGTGTTAACAAATTAGAGATCAATGCTCTACTAGGGCAGAAACGTGAAGTGCAGCATATCTTGGAAAAAAACTTTAGAGGCGTTAATAATTGCAGCTAAAGGTATTAGTGGTGCCTGAAAAACAGGATTGAAAATTTGAAAGAAAGGGTTGAAGAACAGGCAATTTTGCCCATTTTCTGCTGATAAATAAGTGCTGTACACCACTTGGATACTCTTTGACAAACAGAATGTGTACTCTGACAAACACATGTAATGAAATAAAGGAAACCATGTTGGGATGTGAATTGTCTGCTGGCGGAACGTTTGCCAGGATATCGTGGTTTCTTTCTTTTGTTTGGATAGGTTGCAGTACTTTCTCTGGTGTCTGCAGCACTATTTCGGGTACCTGCTTGACTTTTCATCTCTATGTCGAAACACTTATTTGATGGCATTGGTGTCTAGAATCCTTCCTACTGTCTCTAATAGTTCATACATGCAATCCATCAGTGCAGCACTGTGATCCAGAGCCAGTTTCTTTCAGGTCAAGAGGAAGATGACCATAGTCATTCTACAGAGGGCAAGCTCCACCAAACTCTTGAAAACAGGTCTTGACCTTACTGTCTGGTTGACCTCTATAAGCTAAGTTCAGAATCCCAGATCCTTACCTGAGCTTTTCTGAATTACAGGGCTTCTATTTCAGTTTGTCTTCTCTCTCCCTACCTCACATCTGCTTTTCCCCATTCTTGCAGTTATTGTTACTTTCTGCTTTGAAAGCATGTCCCCCAGTGAAGGCATGTCCTCTGATTTGTGCATGTCTCTTTTGTTTATGTGAATGTCTCTAAATAATCCTGAACATCTTCATACTGTGGTTGTGGTCTCCCATCAAGGAATCTCTTGGCTATTTCTCTGTAAGTCTTTAAACTGGAGATTATGCTGGAGCTCAGAAAACTGGTTTGCTTTGGAGAGCAGCCATTCTGTTATGTTCAATATGCATAGATTTCTGCATAAGCTCTTGTTTTCAGCCCTGTAACCACATACAGAGAACTTTCTTGGTCCAATCATTTAGGTCATATCTTCTGATGAAGGCAAAACAGCAGCAAACATGATCAACCCATTCATTCAAAGTGGGTTCATAATAGCACGTTAAAAAGCTCAACAAGAACAGAAAGCATAAGATGAGGTAGTTTCCCTAAGTGGGGAGTTGGACCTTGCTTATTACATTTCTGAAGCTGAAAAATGCATCAGTTGGATGCGTTGTGCAGCTGGACCAAATGAGAGAAGTCATAACTTGTTTAAAAATCAGAGCAAAGGCCTGGTTTGATGAGATTTCAGAAGAAATTACTTCATTCATGGATCACTTTAATAGCATTTGAGGTAGAATGAAGATGCAGTATTATTTGTGAATCTGTATGAAGTTATATTCTTGGCTTTTCTTCGCTTATTAAAATAAATTCAGAGACAAATAGAGGTTTTTAATCCAAATAAAGATGCAATAAAAATGGCCATATATTTATAAAGCAGTTAAGTTAATATAGTTTGGAACTTAGATATATGCACACTGTTTAGCACTGCATTAGATACTCTTATTGTCTTCTTGTCATTCCCTCTTCCCCATTTTTTCCTCTTTTTTTGCACATTTGTTGCTTTTATTGGCAGCTTCGGAGATTAAGCATGACTGTGTGTTTTAAGAGCATTTGTTGAAGTGGTATTTCTTGCCTTTTTCTTTATAATCCATATGGTCAACTTTACATGCCTAACAGTGGGGCATCATCTAGTGATCATGCATCTTACACAGTGCTTCCTCCTACCCAAAGCGCAGTTCTCTGTGGGTTTTCTCTCCTATAATGTCTTGCTTAGGGCAGATGTGGCTGTGCTTGGCTGCTGATCCCCACTTTGTGGCACCAAAGCAGAGTGGGGAGGCCTTGAGCTTGGGTTGAAATCTGCGAACCAACTCTGAAGGCTTAAGAACAATTTCTTCCTAGTAGCTTTGGAAATCTTTTCTTTTAAGGCCATATAGATCTCAGGGTGTGTGTCAACAGAACGAATAAAACAAAATGCTTCATGTTATCCACAAATGAGTTCATAAAAGATACTGAGATGAAATGGCTAGAAGTTCAATTATGGGATAAAAGAAAGCCCAGCTTCAGCAGCAATGGATTAAAAAGAAGCGAAGAAAACTTTCCAATTTGCCATTTAAGGAACATGATAATCTTTGCCTGCCGATGCTTTGAGCCCTTCCGTGGGGGAGGATGACAAGGAAAAAGAAGTCTTTAAATTAAAAAATTCTCCCCTGACTCTCAAAGGTGCCAAACAGCCCAAGCTCTTCATTCCTTTGGTGGGTGGAGCAGGTGCTGGGCTGCTCTGAAGTCAAGCTGTGCTCATTTTTGTCTTTTGCAGCACTAACTTGAAGCAAAGGCCAGATCTGTCTCCTTTGTGTGGAAGTCACACGACTTTTCCTTTGTCAAATAAACTGTTAACTACGAAACTATTAAATTAAAAAAAAAAAAAAATACCCACCTTAGATGGAATACATGAATGTAATGTTCATATTGAATTTCTTCAGGGCTTTAAGAGCCAAGAGGCTTGAAAGAAAAAATCTCAGTGGCAAAAAAGAAGTCATGGTACGTCTGCAGTGAAAACACTTTCAACACGTTTGTTATAAAATAGTGCATATAGGTTATGTATCTTTAGTGAAATTAAATGAGGACTCTCAAGTTCTCTTGGTTCTTTTGGCAACCTTTTATCAGCTCGAATGACACGAGATCTTTCAGAACTTTATCATCCTGGAAATCTGAAGATTTTCAGCCGAGAGTAAAAGATGCACTTCTGCTTTGAGGTCCTGCATGCAGACAAAACAGCTGACCTCCTCGAGTTCTATGGGACTTTATTTCCTTACACAGACTTTTGAAATGAGAGCCGTCTAGCTAAATAATCATACTCCTATTCCTCCACAATATGTTCTTTAAGAAGTGTCTGCTCCTGCTTTTGTTCAGGGAAGTTTTTTTGAGGGCAGACACGACAAGAATACTTCTTTCTGTAGAGCATATTTTGTTCCACCTGAACTACACCTTGCCACATTCTTGCTTAGACTCTGTGTATTTATCAGGGGAAATTGGATAGATTTAAAGTTAAATTACAGACCTCTTTTCTTTAGCTTCTCTTCCATAATGCCAGCCTGCATCTCCCTCTGTTCCCATACTTTGGAGGTAGTTTTTCTAAAGCTTTTACCAAAGTCCTTTCTTTTCAAAGAAGGATATTAAATGAGATGGACAGCAAACGCTGATTATCAGTCATTTGAATTTGGTTGCATCCTATGTTATCTGTTTAGTCTTCGAGCCATTAACACTTCAGTAACTTAACATGTGATGGTCCTATTCAGGCTAATTAGATTACAGTTGCATATAAAATTAGTCACTGCTGCGAGTTTTTGCAGGCTTTTCAACAAAATTCCTGTAATTGCATACTGCCTGGGCAGTAAATAACACAAAGTTACAGCAAATAATACAGAGTAGCAGTGTTTTGAAAAATGCTGATTCATTAATGTTGAACCTAAAGGTTAAGCTGGAATGGTACCCATTTACGTTTTGGACTTTTGTGGTTGTTGTTGTTGTTTTTGTGCCTAAACTTCTCCTATTCCAGTTAAACAGAACTGATATTCCTATTAAACTATCAATTTATGCATTAATTAAAGTAGTGTTGTCGCTCCTCTGGATTGGATTTTTGTTATCATAGCAGGAACCTTTTGCCATACTAATCCAGGTGGATAAGCAGAGAAAAAAAGCAGTGTTTCCTACATTGTGTTTATCTGCTTGCAAGTTGGAAAACGTCAGCATAAAAGTCAGTGGGCTTCTGCAGTTGATGCAAATCTGTAGTGTATATCCACACCTGCTCATGCAATTGCTGTGAATCCTCCATATGATCCCACTTATTCAATATACACATCATTCGGTGTGCGTGGCATCCATTATATATTTGCCAGCATTCAAACTTCACAAAATGGAAGTAGGCCCTTCTGTGTTACCATTTCCACAATATTAAAGAACTGAAAGTACATTTCTTAATTTCTGTGTGGGGTAGTTAAGGCTAAAGCATTTTTTTTAATACATAAAAAATGCATGGTGACTAAAACCAAAATCATCCCAGGTTCATTTTGTGCTTGTAAAAGAGAGGTAAGGCACTGATGACTTGGAATCCTTATTTTGGGGGTTAATTTCCCCCAGTTTCAGTAGTTTAAAACTTAAATGTCTACGTTGAGCTACTTACTGTTGTGTCAGCAGTGATAGTGAAACTCAAGTTATTCTCCATATTCCATGAGGCGTGAGATCTATTACCTGAATTCTCAGTGATTAGACTACATTCTTTGAACAAGCTGAAGTTTAGTCATCAAGAACCACATTTGCCACTTTTTTTGATATTAAAGTCAAGCTACACGCCCACATTGTGTAAGAACTCCATAACAGATGCAGAAATAGCATCTTCCACATAATCTGGGATGATGATTAATTGCCATAACCCTGACATTTCTTGTTCCCTTCTGGAAGTTCCTTGCATCTTTCATGACGTAATTCTTGCACTATCGTACTTCTTTCAACAAAGAAGACCATAATAAAGGTCTACAGAAAGCCATGGGTTTATTATACAGCCATGGAGGAGAGTGTAAATGAGAGGAAGGTGCTGCATAACTCTGTAAGCAAAGATTGTTTTATGATGTGCATGGCCAGGGGACCCAGATCAAAGGCACAAGTTGTATTATCTTCTCCCATTTTGGTAAGATGCTTGAATCCTACTAAATCCTAGAGAATCCCTGAAACGTATGATAGGTAGATTCCACATTTCTAAGAAAGGCATGTTTATTGCCGTAAACATCTTACATGTTTTTAACATATTTATAGAGATATTTTTTTAGATATCTGTATAAGTGCAATGCAGTAAACATAGATGTGGTTTGTATGTACATTCACACAGAGCTCGATGCAGAATGGTAGTTGCTATTGCATTTCTATTCCCTTCTCCTTGCCTGCAAACACTTTGGGGCAAAAACAGCTGCATTTGGAACATCTGCTGCATCCCATGAAGATAATGTATCTAATCATAGAATCATAAAGAATGGCCTGGGTTGGAAAGGACCTCAAAGATCATCGAGTTTTAACCCCCCTGCCATGGGCACGGTCTCCAGCTACTAGACCAGGCTGCCCAGTGCCACATCCAGCCACGTCTTGAATGCCTCCAGGGATGGAGCACCCACAACCTCTCTGGGCATCCTAATCCAGAGCTACTCTGATAATCTGACACTGCTGCTGATTTCTGAATTGGACCATAGCTTTTATCTTTCACTCAGAGTTGAACAGTCCATGCGTATTCGGACTTCATCCACAACATAAATACAGAGACTGGGGAAGTTACCTGTATTAGCAGTGCTGTGTTATACTGCCATATTTTCTGTGTTTGGAGGAATGCCTACTGTGTTCTTATCAGGAGGATTAGAGAGGACTTTTGAAATGATATTTCCTTTCTGGGTTACAGAGAATATCCTTCTGAAAGAGAGACTGAATGACTTTCAAAGGAAGACCTGATGCGAGAAACACAGCATACTTCATCTAAGATAACAAATGATTTCTTGATAACTTGAGTCTACTGTAGGATTAAAACTTCTTGGCATATGTAGTGGCTCTGCTGATCACTTGAACTGCAATTAAAAAGTAGAACAAGTACACTCAGAATATTGTTTTTGTGTCAAAAACGCTTCTTCACGCTTGAAAATGATAAAAAATTGCAATCGATCCTTACAACTGTTGTGTTCATCTTTATTGATCAGGCCAAAGAAAGATAAATCGCAACCCAAATAAGATTATAGTAAATGTTAGCGTCGTAGGGGACTGTAGGATGATAGAGGGCTATTCATCATCTCAAATGGTGACCTGTCCGCACTCGCCCCACAGTCAGCCTGCTGTCTAATCACATCCCTATTGATTGCATCTATGTCCAAGGAACCTGGACGAGGCTGTCATTGGGCAGCTGGGATTGCTGAACGCGAGGGAGTCACTGGTGTGAGGAGGATTTCATTTTCATTTTCTTACTGGCCAACAGTGATTTATGAAAAAATAAATGACCCCGAGTCGAATGCGTGGAAGCCTTGATTTCAGTACAAATGAATTATTAGGTCTGAATCTCAGAAGCAGGACTGCAGCAGACCACCGTGCTCTTTGTGATCTGTGCATGCCCTTTGACCGTGGGAGATGCTGCACGATTTGTTATAATTTGTGGTAAAATATTGGACTGGCGATGCAATTTTAGCCGTGTTCAGAGTTGGGGTTATTTTCAGTGATTTCTGTACGTACCAAGTTCATAATTCACATGGAAGGACCTTGGAAGGTGATTTCCTCAAACAGAAAGGAAAAATGTTTTTATAGTTGGAATTTCCATCGGATGTTTTTACCCTAGTGGGCTTTCTCTCCTGCATTTCTCATAACCCAATTTGGCACAGGTACTTTTTGTTCAGAACGTGTTTGCTAACTCACTGATCGAGGAGACTGTCAATTTCAGCACTTGCAAAAGAGTGATCTTTCCACTGAAAGGTTTTTTTTGCTTATTTTCTGGCAGTGTTTTAGGCACATTGCTTTTTCAGTGTCTTCGGTAAATAACTTAAAGCATTTGCTTTACCCGAAATAGAATTGGAATGACGCTTCCCTGGGCTGCATTGTTCCATGCATGTATGCTAAATGCTCCAAAGAAGCAAAATGGTGTTAAGGAATGAATAACCTTAAACCGTGGCGTTAATAGGTAGGTTGTTAAAATAAGGATTCAAAAGGCTTTTTCAGTAATCACGCAGCGTGTAATTGTGAGAGTTTTGTTGCCATGTTAACGTGCCTTCCTGGGATGCCAGATGACTCGAGAGTTGCAACGCTAAGAAGGGGATCCTGCTAGTGCCAAAAAAACCTTCGTGCTTCTCCACAGCATTGTTTCTCCTGTTGGCTCTTCTATTCATGGAAAAATAATGTTTCAGAGAACTTTTGAACTGCTTTAACTTTTCATTATTCCTCCAACTGAGAAGCCAGGTGCCTTAGCTATTACATCTTAAGTCCAACTGTGCTAGGACTATAAAAATCTCTTTAAAAATACCAGGTATATATTATCTAGACATGAAGCATCACAACATTATAGTGATTTGTCTTTGAGTATTGTATGTCCCACTGAGAAATTTGGCCATTTTCGTGTATAGAAGAGTTTTACTGCTTGATGACTCAGTCTTGTTTGACCTGCATTTTGGAAATGGATCATTTGGTGGAACTGAGTGAAAGGCATTTCCTTGGTTAAGGAGAGATGAAGGTACGTTCTGAAGCTGCATGAAAAAAGAATTAAAATTAGGAAGTGGTTAAAGCGACTTGGAAGTGTGGAAAATTAAACTGACGTTCTGCAAGAGGCATTGTCAAGGTACAAAGTAAGAGAAAAAGTCAAACTGTGGTTAATTTATTGTTCAACCTTTAGCCTGACATCAGTATCACCCACAAACTAGGTGGGGATGTAGGTGTAAGTAGCACAAAGAGATGCATGCAGAGTAAGGACTCAATATTTTGTTGGGTTTTTTTTTCCTAGTGGAGAAGCTTCGCAGGTTGCAATATTTCCTAGTGCTTAACTGTGTGATCCTGTCTCTCTTTGCAGTTTCCTTCCTGAGAGCTGTCTCTTTTGCAGAACCTTCCAGAACCTTAGCAAAAAATGTCTGAAGCTTTGTAGTAGAGCAGAGATGAGGGCTCTTGGGTTGCTCTTGTTGTGGGTTTGTTTCCTTTTAGCTGTTGCTTTGCTTTTGAGCAACTGAGATGTGTGAAGTACATAAAATCAGTGTTACTTACCAGGTGTTCACGTGTATATAACAGATGTTATTTGAAGACTGTATTATTAATTCCTTTCACTTTTTTTTTTTTTTACTTTTTTAACTTCACAGAGTGCCCAGTTCTACAAAGTAACCACAGAGCAATATCAAAAAGCTGCCAACGAAGTGTCAGCTCGGTTCAAGTAAGTCTTTCCTACCTTTGTTTCTGAGCCTGGCAAGTAGCTGAATTCTTATCCATATTTAAAATGCATAGAAATTCTCATTTCTGCTATCACAGATCTTATCAGTCAGTCTTGGAAAAAATGCTGCCTGTTCAGCTGGAGAGAATTTTGAAGAATTTGGAGGCCAGTGCATCATAACCATAAGCTGTATAGAAATTAGGTGCACACTTAGTAATGTCCTAATTAATCTGTATTTGATAAGATGTGTGAAATATCCTAAGAATGTATTCTTTAACATTTTTTTCTCTACTGGAACAACAAAAATGTAATTCCAACTTTGCATTACAATAGTATTCATCCTGTGCTTGCATGACGTGAAAAGATTTAAATTAGCAACTTCACTTTGCCCCTACCAGTGAAGGTCAAATTAAATAAATTTTATTAGTCCTGAGGATGGTTAAATGAAGATGCAGTAATTGATGCATCAAAGTGATTCTGACCCTTAGCCTTGGACTCTTCCCTTTTTGCTAGTTCATCCATTAGGTAGAAGGTGCCATTTATCATTTCAGTAAGAATACAAAGGGAACTTTTTACAACCTTATAGTCTCAGCAGTAACCAACAAATGCTGTGCAAAGTGAGTTATTTTTGCTCCTGTTTTTAGTTTTCTGGAGGGTTTTTGTTTTGTTTTCATTTTTGTTTTCTTTCACTCTTTGATGAGGAAGAGGAGAAAAGGTTTTTCTTGAGCTGCTGATAGTGATGGAAACTTCTTAACTGCAAGATACATTCATTTTAATATCAGGAGCTGCTAATATTCTCGAGTGTGTATATGAAATCTTTGTGCTGGCTAATGATGCAGAGTTTATATAACTGAGGACTGAATTTGTATCTCCCTTAAACAAGAGGGACAGAATGGCCATTGGCATTGGTGTGATTTTAGCATAATTTGGAGGTCTCCCTGTTACAGATGGGAAGGCTGATATGTTGTCATTCACTGTCATTATTTTCATTTGTGTAAGATCCTCATCCCCATTGTTATTTGAAATGGTAGTCGATAGCTTTATGTTGTCATGATGGACAGAGGTAGGAAGCTTTTCTTTTTTTTATCTGTTTATTTTTTCACTGGTATATAATCAATTTCCAGAAGAAATCAAAGGTTTTTTGTTATTTTTGCATCAAAAGAGCTGGCTAAGGGACCAGTCAGCACTGAACAATAGCTAAAATTTCTAGGAAAGCCATTTTGAAGGACGTTTCAGTCTATCTGCAAAAATGAGAGAGTATTTAGCAAAGAGGGCTTTGATTAGGTAGTTGGGGATTTCTAACAGATGATTAGATTGGTCATTTCTTAATTTTCTAGATACTAAAGGTATAAACAGAACCACAGAATCATAGATCACCAAGGCTGGAAAAGACCTCTAACATCATCCAGTCCAACTGTCTACCTATGGGCAGTAGCTCCCACTAAACCATGGCCCTCAGTACAACATCTAAATGTTTTCTGAACACAGTATATATCAACTATTTGACCAGCCTTCATTGCTGCCCCAGTACTGAAACTGCAGTGCTTCCTTTGCACTTCAAGACAATTTTTCCTGAAAATTATTTGGAACTTTTGGATGAGTGGATTCAGTTTTGATCTATTGCATTAAATACAAAAGGAAAACATTATCAGAAAGGAAAGATATCTGAAGTACGGACGTAAATTGGAGTAGATATGATGAAGGTCATAAAATCTCTGTATTACCGTACCATTTTAAATTCTTGCTTATGTGAAATCCTTTTAAATGGCATGTCTTTTTTATTGAAGATTTAAATTTGGCAGATGTAATTTTAGAACTGCCTTTTGTGTGTAGCTTGATGGGTAAATTATGAATGATTTAGTGAAACCTAAAGATGCTCTTTTGGTGTCGCCAGACTCTTCTCATGTTCAGATAATTGCACGTGAGGATTGTGGACGGAGTTTCAAGCAGTGGTGTTTAAAGAGCTTGTTTAATTGGCTGTAAAAGGAGAATTAAATAAGGTTGAACTGCTAGATTTTGTTAATGCATAAACCAGTGTGCTGTGTGTCAGCGTGATTTCAGGTTCTAAGTGAGAGATTAATAGACCTAATTGTGGATTATTATAAAAGTCTCCATTTTCAACATCCACAATGCAGTGAGTTACTAGCTGTTATAGAGATAACTTGTATTGCTACAACTTTCTAAACTCTATCTCTTTCGAGAGCAAATTATTGTGGCTAATTACTTAAACATTTCCTGGATTTTCCTTTCCTTCCTCTATTTAGACCTTGAAATTACGTCAGTTGTGTCTTCATCAGTCTTTAGGGATAGTTTAGCCCATCGAAGGGGAATAACCAAATATCCCATATAGGTTTTGAATCCGAGAACTGACAGCTGTTCTGTACTTCGTCTGCCGACCTTATTGATGGCTGTTTATTACCTTCTGCAGCTCTGCCTGGATTAGACTGATATTCCAAATGTTCATGATAAATGTTTTATCTCTGTGAGGTCCTGATACACATTGATCAAATTCTGAATTATCAAATGGTTCATCTCTTTAAGTCACTAATTCACATTGATCAAATTCTAAATGACCAGGTTCAGCCAGTTCCTGCAGTACACAAATTACATTAAAACAACATTACTAGGGCATGCTGCCTTTTCTAATGTAGGAGTTATGTTACCCGCAGTTACATTATAACCAGAATTATTATATTATGAAGATGTCTCTGTTATAATGGGAAGTTTACACAAGAAGAAAAGAATGTGATGTTACAGGAAGAACCAGGCTTTGGGCAAAGATTTGGACTTTTCAGTAATCAAACTGTACATTCATATTCTTTTCCCCCTTAATTTGAAGGGCTGGTAGCGGGAAATTTGGCAGCTGCAGTTGTGACATTTTATTCCCCCGTGGTTTTTAGAGCCAAGTAACGTCTTGATTACTCATTTAGGAACAGAGTAAGCAGATAGCTCAAATCCTGCCTAAAATAAATATTTCTCCTTTATTTCCTGTGTTTTTTTGATTCCTTGTGGTAGATAACCCTTCATAGCTATGCACTAGTGCTTGTTCCAGATATTTAGCTGTTCCCATCCTGCACTCTCTTAGCCAGCATGGAGTTGCATCTTGCTGCTGGCTCCTTGGCAAAACCACATTCTTTGTCTGTTTGGATTTGCACTGCCCTGGTGGTGGTTGTGCAAAGCAAAGCATGAATCACATAGAATCATAGAATCTCTAAGGATGGAAAAGACCACTAAGACCATATAGTCCAACTGTCAACCCATCTTCACAATGCCCTCTGGGCCATATCACTGGAATCATAGAATCACAGAGTCATAGAATTGCTCAGGTTGGAAGAGAGGTTCAAGATCATCAAGTCCAACCTCAGCCTAACCGTACTACCCTAACTGCAACAACCCGCTACTAAATCTGTCTCTAAGCACCAGATGGACATCCAGATGTAAACACATTCAGGGATGATGTCTCAACCACTTCCCTGGGGAGCCTGTTCCAGTGCTGAACAACCCCTTCTGTAATGAAGTTTTTTCTTATATCCAAGAATTCTTTGTATCACGATCCCCGGATGTTTGAGTGTTTATCCTAAATTTCAAGTTTTGATGGTTTTATTGCCTCACTGTGAGTCATCTGACCACAACCATGACATCTGACCAGAGGGAGTATCTCCAGGGAACTGTAGGAGTTTGGTAACACACAGCAAGGTTTGGGATTTGCTCAAGGTGCTTCACATGAGTGCAGTCTTTTGAGAATTCCTTTCAAAGCAGTTCTACAAAGCAAATCATTCTATTTCAGATGGTTCTATCTCATTTCCATTGCTTTGATAAATTGATCTTTGATGGAAGAGGGGCCTTACGGTCAGCCAGCAGGCTGTAGTGGCTTTGAATATAGTTCAGTGTGAGGGTTGCTTTGGGACATAGGGAATGGGAATATTAGGCAAAACATCAGTATCTTGCCTTTTCTTAGTTACATGCTTCTGTATCTTGACATTTGGTTTACTAATGATTGTTGAAAATAAAGAAATAAAGCTCTGTTATATTGTATGGTCATATGTAGTTACAGAAAGTATTCCTTTGTGTTTTGGCTAAAATTCGAAATGGAAACTGTAGCTGAGGAAGTTTGTGATGAAGCCGTGTTAAATAAGGAACAGTGACACAGTCTCACAAGGCAGTGATGGACACTAGAAATAAAAATAAAACAGTTCAGTGAGAAGATGAGCTTTGTAATGGCACCTTTGGACCGAGACCAGGGAATACTGGGTCATTTCAGGGCACATGTGGTGATTTATCATGGACTCTTCTGTGCGATCTATAAATTAGGAATATTGATGGTTCCTTAATGCAGATGACTTTGGTAACTATCATGGGATACTCATGTTGCTGTAACATAGAAATCCATACTAGATACCCCTGTAAATAGGTGGTGCTGCTCTCTCTGCTTGTGCAGATCTGATGGTGAGAAACAGCTTTTTCTGCTACCTTAATGAAAATTCGTTGCTTTTAAAAACTGAAATTATAAGTAAAGATTATAAATTATGAACTACTAAACAATATGTTCCCTGTAATAGAAAATAAAACTGCGTGTGGAAATCCTTGGACAGAGCCTTCCATCTTGCCTTCTAGATCAGCTCCCTTTGCTTAGCCAGAGACTGGACTCAGAGCAGAAACATTCTGATTTTGTTTCTTCCCTCACAACTGTGGAATGCATTGTAGTGCTTTGTTACAAAACAGTTTTTAGTGTTGGTGGTGATACGATTGCTGACTGTGTTCTTAAATTCCTTTTCCTCAGTATGTAAAAGAAGTCGCAACAGAATTGTCTTATTTTTGTGTGTTTGTATGTAACTGATTGTTTAATTCAGTATTTATGTATAGTATAATGTGGTTATCTTTGTAACATTAGCAATTGTCATGTCCTCTTCTCACATTGGAGAGACAAGAATAAGCTGATAAAGACCCACAACTCAGCACGACACTGTTTTGGAAACAATTCCAAGAGTCTCAGCTGGGGACAATGGTCCTGAGATACCCAAAATGTCCTGTAGGTGAGCACAGGGCTAGTATGTGTGTAAGTTATGCTGAAAGTGTTAAATAACATTATAGTGGCAGAGATACTGAATGTGGTAGTGCATGTAGTACAGTCTCCCCTCCTAGTTTTATAGCAATCTGGATTCAGAACACATAGAGCTGCTTCAGGTGAGAAGTTGATAAAGAGACTGCAAAGCTTTTCTGTCTCTATTATTTATTTAGCACATCCCAAATCCTGTTCCTTCTGAATGCAAAAGCAATAAAACCAGGTTTGTTTTCTTGGTTCACCCCTTTCAGCCAGAACTCAGGCCTAATGGACATGTCTCAGGGCTGCCACAGCAACACTTTAACAAGTCATGTGCTTAACTTTCTTCCACTTCTTTATAAATGTGATTTTGCTTCTTGGACAACACTCTCTCCTTGGCAGGGGAAACCCTTTACAGTGTGCACACCTTGGTATGCCTTTGAATTGGAGTGAGGAAGCAGGATATATTATGTATAAGTTGTTCTTTAATAAGTGGTATCCCCCAGAGGTCTGTCTTGGGACCAGTGCACTTCTACATCTTTATCAGTGACACAGACGTTGGTATCAAGTATACCCTCAGTGTTTACAGACAACACCAGGCTAAGTAATACAGATGATACGATGGAAGGAAGAGATGCCATCCAAAGGGGCTTGGACAGGCTTGAAGGATCGGCCCATGTGAAACTAAGGAGGTTCAGCAAGACGATGTACAGTGTGTTTGGCTTGGGGCATTCCCAGATAAGGGTACTGTGGGGAAGGACTTAGGGATCCTAGTAGATGAAAAACATATCGTGTGCCAGTAGTGCATTCTTGCAGCTTGGAAGGCAAGATGTATCCTGGGCTGCATCAACAGAGGGGTGGCAGCAGGGAGGGAGGTGATTGTCCTTCTCTGCTCTGCCCTCAGAAATGGAGTGCCGTCTCCAGGCCTGGAGCCCCCAACTTTATACGTGAGTAGATAGTGATCAGGCAAGGGGGAATGGTTTTAAGCTGAAAGAGGGGAGACTTAAATTAGGTGACAGGGAGAAATTCTTCTCAGGGAGGATGGCAAGGTGCTGGCACAGGCTGCCCGGAGAAGTTGTGGATACTCCATCCCTGAAGGAATTTAAGAGCAGGTTGGATGGGGCCCTGACCATCCTGGTCTGGTGCCTGATTTAGTGGTTGGCAGCCCTGCCCATGGCTATAGGGTTAGAACTAGATGTTCTCTGAGATGCCTTTCAACCCAAGCCATTCTATGATTATTATATAATACTATAATTGCAACTCCACGAGTCATGAATTTCTGGCTTTGGATAGATTTGCCTGTTACTTCAGTGGCTTGGTGGAAGGACTTCGGTCAGCAGTTATCCCTTTCTCAGCTTTTGCCCAACCCGTGGAGATACATAGGAGAATTTCATTAGAACAGCCTCCGAATATCAAAAATCTATAAACCCTTTATCCAGTAAATTTACCTACGAAATGATCGCTTCATAAATGACAACTTCAGTTTTCCCTGCAGCAGCACAGATATTTAACTTTCTTCCTTTGATCGATAGAGTCCATTAGGAATGAGAGCGCTCGACGGAGCTGGATGAAATATTAATTGTGCACTTTTTAGCTAGATGCAGATTCATCCTGAGCGAGGAGGGAGCAGGGGATTCTGGTGTAATATCTGTGTGTTTCCGTGGTAAGCGCAGAACCGTGGGTCTGTTTGCATGGGTGTGTGTTTTCATTGCAGTGTTTGATCTGGAATGCTGACTTTAAATGCACTTACCTGTGCTGGAGATAGTTTTGAAGCACTGTTGTGGTTTTTTTTGTGAGTTATATTAACATTTTTTTTCCAATCTATTATTGAAAATGTAGGTAGGGCATTAGCTAAGAGGCTCAAGCCAATTCTTTCCATGTTTTGCCCTAATCCTTTTTTCCCCCAGTTTGGAAATCCTGGCTACATTCATTAAAGCTCTCCTCATTCCGTCACCAATTTTTCACACAATTAGATACTTTACAGTCTGTAATAGAGAAAGCAATCGTAACATTAATTTCAGTAAAGCACAAAGTCATGACTAGGAATTTTATTTGATATGAATTAGTACTTACAATAACAAAAGGTTTTCTCTGAAGCACTTACAGTAGGATAAGCTTTCTAACAGATGTGGGCAGACATGCCTGTTTATCCGAATGTCCCTTCCCTCTTCAGGTTGGTGTGTTAGAAGGAGAAACCACATGCCTGTGTTTCAGTACACCACGAGCTTTCTGTATTTGCTTACACAGCCGCGTTAAGTAATTTTATAGACTCCTCATGAAAGCGAGCAAGTGAAACTCTTCCTTCATGCATCAGTGGCCAACAGTTAAATTGGCATGCTCCCTAGTTTTGTGTGCTGGTAATCAAGCAAGTCCCCTGAAAATTGATGGATGCACTCATTAAGGGCAGTTCTTGCTGCTGGCTGCAGTTTCCGGAGCCGCTCGGAGCCGGCGAGCGCTGACGGTTCGCGGCGCAGTTGGCACGTCGTGCTTCGTGGTGGTGCATCTGGCTCCCCGCTCCCTTTCAAGGACTAAAGCCTCTTGTTTTAATACGTTAAGCATCCTTTGTTGGGATTTTGTGTGCACACAAATAAATGATTTCCCACTTACGGTATTAAACCGGAGGAAGGTTAAAATCCACAGTCTCTTCCCTTTATTATTAATTTGTTCTCTGTTTTATAATCTTGTGTTGCTGAGATTTACCAGTACCTTTTTAAGGACGTTTTTATGAGTCTAAGCCATCTGTGGAACCAAAGCCTACAAATCTCACGGCCCCCATTTCTGAGCACACAGCAGCGAGCCTCTCTTTCTGGAAGGGAGCAGGTTTTGCAGAGTTGATGGTATGGCTTTTTTTTTTTTTGAGACTCATACACCTGTTTCCGCTTAGAGGGTGAAGAATGAATTGCCAATTACCTCTACATGTTCCAACATGACACTTCATATTGCAGGAGCTTGTGCTACCAGCTCAGTGAAGGCCCCCAGCTATGTAACCAGCCGTTCTGAAATCGTGGGGTGGAAGGATAGCAACCCTCCATCGGTCGCTGATATTTGTGCGTGTGCAAGCTGCAGGAAGCCAGGTCACTGCCACTGACCTTTGTTTTCCCAGCAGAGCTCTTGAACAAGATGAAGTGATCAAAGCAGGATGCCAGTACATCAGCACGATCTCATTACTTTGTAAGCTGCATGTACAGATGCTGCTGTTGCTGCATCAGGCAACACTGATTTACATTCACGACACCTCCATTACCACTCATTTGCTACTACTTGTAATTAAGCAGTTCTTCCCTTTTTTTTAATCCCCTCCCTTTCTGTACTGTTGGGCAACAGAGAAAAAATCGACAACAGTCATTCTGTTTAGACTATGAGTGAAATCAGAATTGTGAAGCCGAAGTATACATTAAACATTGTGGGAAATATCAAATCATATGCTTTGTGGCTGTGATTATACTCAGAAAATAGCATTTGTAAGAATAGAATTAAGAGGTCTTATAATGTAGTTAAGCTGTCCTGTTGGCTTCAAGTTCACATGTGGTTAAGTTCAAAAGTAAAACTTCCCTCTTCAGTTGCTTTGAGTAAAAATGATTACCTGGACTTGAAAATTGGACAGTTTATTTGGCATATAGCAAATATATTCCAGTCACCTTACTCTGTAATTATGGAAAGCTAAATGGCAGAAATGTGTTATTTATGTTTCCTCTATGGGAAGTTGACACTGGGCATGTGGAGAACAGGAATACCTTAATAGCTCTTTCTCTGAGCAGAGCTGCACTTTTAATTGCATTGTGTCTTCCATTATTGCTCTTTGTCTTCCTGCTTGCTTAGGGCAATCCAAATCACAATGAATTTCAGAGCATAGAGAGTACCATGAGGGTTTTGACCTTAGTGAGCAGTCAGGGCTTCAGCGTAAGGTGACAGTCAGACCTGGAGCATTCAAAAAGTTTCTCCCTATCTTCCAACACTCACCCAGCAGCCTGGGAATCTTGCTGTGCTGTTTACATTTTCTTCTGAAGTCATCAGAACAGCAGAAATGCTGCTGGTATCAGAACCAGGTTAGGTTTGTTTTATGCTGGTCCTCCTGTGTCTGCATCACAGTACATGGAGGGCAGAACTGCAGCAGTCAGCATCTGGAGCAGGAGATGCTGCAGCTGTTGGCAGCTGGAAAGGCGGCACCGGATTGCCATGTCATGGGTGTCACCTTTCTGTTCTGATGGAGGAGGAAGTTCATCTCTGTGCTGCTGATAGGCTCAAACAATTAAATACAAGTTTGCCAGGCTGTGCTCAGTTTAATTTGTTGTGTGAGACAAGAAAACTGTGCAGCTGGTAACAAGTTTACTACGTGGATATTGCATCACAGAGAAGCCTTTATACCTCAGTGCAGGATTTATGCTTTTTGATGTACTAGAATGCCTAGCAAATTGCTTCCTAATGTAAATTTTACCTTAATTAGTCTATCTAGGTGCTGCAAAAAAAAAATTACGAAAAGGGCTGTGTATATGTGACCTAAGTGCATCCAGTTATCCTTAAGGTTTGGGGGCTGGACTGAGGTCAGAGAAGTATTATACGCCAAAGCTGAGTCTAGAATTAAAAGGTCAGTGATTGCCGTTTCTCACACAAACTTTATAAGCTATTCTTTATAATATAGTATATCTTTTTTCATTGACCTCATTGGTTTGGGCCTCATTTACAGGTAAGAAGTCAGAAGTCCCCAAACTTTCCATCTATAACTAGCATCAAGTAGTGACATTTGTCTTTCTTTGTTGATCCTGACAGTAGCATAAAATAATTTTGTTTTTGAAAAATATAATCATAGAATCATCGAATCCTTAGAGTTGTGAGGGATCTCTAAGGGCCATCTGGTCCAACTCCACTGCAATGAAAAGGGACACCACCGCTAGGTCAGGTTGCCCACGGCCTGATCCAGGCTTACCTTGAAAGTCTCAAGGGTTGAGGCTTCATCCACATCCCTGGGCAACCCGTTCCAGTGTCTCACCACCCTCACTGTAATTTTTTTTTTCCCTGTGTCTAACCTAAATCTACCCTCTTTGAGCTTGAAACCATTTCCCCTTGTTCTGTCACCACAGACCCTGATGTTGGTTATTAAGCTCTTTCATTCTCCAGGAGTTGACCACAATGTCAACTTGTACATTTTTTAGTAGTTGTGAAGAGGAGAGCAACATCAGTTATATCCTTATGAGCATTATTACTTTATCACAGCTCCAAATTCTTATATTTTAGCACTTTTTCAGACAGAGAAAATTTTACGTTCGGATAACCAAATTTTAGGTAGTTGCTTTTTGTGAATATAGCCATTTAGTGCTTTTCCCCCAGGAGCTACAATCTCTTGTATTCTTCTTAACTTGAAATTTTCAGCAAGTTTTCCCAATGGGCATTTCCTTAAACGCAACTGTGCAAGTCAGTTGATTGATCAGAACACAGCCATGTTAGCCACAGAGCTAGCCTTGTTGGTTGGAAGCACTCAGATGCTTTTTGATTCTTTCAGTGGTTTTCACTGCATCTTAAAGTATGCAGTCTTGAGAAACATGTGAATAAATACATACATTGCTCATAGAATCATAGAATGGCTAAAGTTGGAAGGCACCTTAAAGACTGCCTAGTTTCAGGCATGAGATATCCTAACCAGTTGTTGGGAAGCTTTTACAACTGCTAACCACATATTCACATTTCCTTGAGTGTAGTCTTCATTTTTAAGGAAATCAGAAGCCTTTTGTTGGTATTTATGAAGAGGGTATTTCCTAAATATTTTTGGTTTATTTTGGGAATTCAAAACCCATAGACTTGGATAGGTAAGACCTCATATTAATGTTCTACGGTGCATACTTGAAAGCTTGAAAAGCACACCACCCTAAATTAACACAAGAAAGCACAAAGGAGAAATTTTTCCCTCTTAACGCTCATGGAACAGTTAAGTATCAGTAGTTTTTGCCAGTTCAAGTACTGCATGTTTCTATGGAGGATCTAGAGCTGAAATTGGAAAACTTGTCAATAGTTAAAAAAGCTGTCATAGTCATCATAGAAATGCGCTCTCGCACTGTCCTCTGCCTCTCCATTGATATGCCTGCAATATGAAATCAAAGTAGAGTCCAAACACACACATTTAAGCCTCAGGGAAAGGGACTGAACAAAACAGATAAAGCTAATACATGTTCCCTTAAGAAGAATATTAGAGTGCCATGTCTGTGGCTATAAACATTATAAAGATACAGCCCTTTGTCAGGGGTGTGTTAAGTTGGATAATACTGTGTAGCAAATGCTGCACTGTGCCATATGCATTACTGGAAGCACGAGAAGATCAGGATCGAAAGATTTTGCTAGGCAGGCTTTATAGATCTGTGTGTAATAGACTACTTCTCTGTCTACAGTGCTTTTCTGTTAATGAAATCCTGCTCTTCCTGGGCTGGTGAAATGCAGCCCCTTTTGTTCCATCACATACATTCTTTTCCCTTTGCCTTGACTAGATGCAGTATTTTGGCAAAAAAAAATTGTTAAAACCCTTTCAGTAAAAATATGCAGTCAACACAGCCAGCGTAGAATTTTAATTCTTTGCAGGTAATTCCACTGCTCAACACATCTAGCTCAGACTCTTCTCCACTCGTGATTTGGCTCCTTTAGGTAGAGACATTGCAAATCTTCTTCTGGGTAGTCTACCAAGGAAGTTTTAGTGGGTCTTCAAGAGAATTGATTAAGGATAGAGGGAATCTATGTAATGGTGCTATGGCAGTTTGCCTTTATTTGAAACCTGGAGGGCAGCTGGTCCTTCTCTTTGCATAATGTAATTCTGTGTCAGACAGGAGCAGTCTTCAGATACCTGATAACTCTGATGTTCAGGCAAGTAAAGTTTTATTGCTTCTTTTTGGATACCTGCAGTATGGATATGTGAAGGTCAAACTCCACCATCAGCCTCTTGTTCTGGGTATGCATTATAAACTTGAGTTTTTCAGATAATATCCAACTGCATCTTACATCATGCATTACCCCTTTCTCTCCTTAATAGGGTGTGTGTAATACTGAAATAAGTTTGTGTGATTCTATCAAACTTTGTGTTAGGTGCTGGGGTGTAAAACACTCTGGGTCACTGAACAGGGCAATCATTTTATCGAATATTAAAGAAATAGAGAGAAACAGTTATATCTTCAAAACTTTCCTTGCCATTTAGCACCGGTCCCAGTTTCCAGCCATTTAAGAGATACATTGAGCCACTGTGTTGCTCCTCTGCATGCATTAGTAACGAACTCAGTGTAATATGGAACAGGCTTGCCGTATCATGGACACATTTATGAAGATTGATAACAGCCAGGGTTCAGTGTTAACTTTTATTGTCAAACAGGCTGCAGGAGAAACTGCCTTGTATTGCTTTTCCTTTGATTTATGAAAAGGTTGCTACATGAAAAAGACATCACATAAAATAGCTCTGCTGGCAGTAGCATTATAAAATAGGGCCGTAAGTAGACCAAACAATAACTGGCTATAATTATCTTCATTATTGTCTCTCTGAGCTCTCTTTACCTTTGCTAGGATGCTTTCACTCACTACCGTGTTAAGGTGGACCAACCTTTGCCATCAAGTGTATAAGGATGATAAAATCCTACTGTTTCAGATAGGCAATACCCCAAAGAAGACCTTTGTGCCATCTTTAATGTACAAAATGAAGGAGATGATTCCAGTTTTACCTACTTGTGCATTCCAGAGGTGGTACTGGGCAGAAGACGAAAGGTGTTCAGAAAAATTTGCTGTTTGTTACAATTTCATCAAGTGAGATAGGTAACTGGAAATTACCCATTCTCCAGAATGGGTTATTTCAGACTGTGATATATTTAAACCCCTTAAAATCAAAACCTAGACCCCCAGCATAATGATGGAGACGCCAGTTTGAAGCTGTAGGTGGCAAGGAGAATTACTTTATTTCTCTTTCCTTCTGTAAGGAGGAGGTGTGCTGCAACAGGAGTGAGTGGAATCCTGTAGTAGCAATTAGCAGTAAGACTAGTTAAAATCCTAGAAAGGGTTACCCAGGGAACTACTGACTGTCATCCTCCAAGATCATGGAGCAGATGTTCATGGAAGCTATGCTAAGGCACATGGAAGAGAGGGAGATGATACAGGGAAAAGAACACGGCCAAGGGCAGGTCCTGCCAGACCAACGTATCGGCCTTCTGTGATGGCATGACTGCCTTACTAGACAAAGGGAGAGCCACTGATGTAATCTGCCTGGACTTCACTATGTCCTTTGACACATAACATCCTTCTCTCCAAATTGGAAAGATATGGATATGATGGGTAGACTGTTCAGTGGATGAGGTACTGGTGGTGAGATCATACTTACAGAGTGGTGGTCAGTGGCTCAGTGTCTGTTTGGAGATCAGTGACTCGTGGTGATGTCCCTCAGGGCTCAGTGCTGGAGCTGATGGTCTTTAATATCTTCATCAATGACATCAACAGTGGGATCAAGTGAACCTTCAACCAGTTTGTGGATGGCACCAATGTCATAAAACATAAAAGTGTTGCACCACTCAACTATATGAGACCTTGGTGAAAAATAGGGACTTAGAAATCATACACAATAAGATAACAGAACACAAAGCATTAAAATTACTTCCTTGGATCAGATAAAAGTTCAGCCAGTGCCTAGTAAATGCTGCCTGCATGCGGCGTTAGGAGAGACCTTTCTAAGACCTGAGTTGATGTGAGATTTTTCTGCACTACCCCCCACCCTTCTGGTGTTGAACTGCTTTTCTGGTAGTGTCATATCTTAAAACAGTCCCAGGGAACCATAGCAGGAAAAATAACGAAGTGAAGCATGGATGCTGTGCTTCACAACTCTTCCCTCAAAGTGCAGTTTATGGTTTGTTCATGGTGAGAGCTGCGTTTTCCCTACTGGGATGCTAAAAGGGATGTTGAGTTCATTATATTTTCTTTTATTTCGACAGCACACTGTACAAACACATTAAAGCTAAGATATATTACAGCAAGGTCCAGTGCCCACTTATTAGCAGCATGTTTGCAGGATGATTATTCCTCTTTGTTTGTTAACACATTTTTGTTTTTGTAGCGTGGCTGATGATATTTTCTAAAGAGATTGACTCACCACAGCCTGGTGCAAGACCTAGGGAAGCACATATAGTCTTTGTAGCTTATCCAAGCCTTCTTTTTGTTGAAAAACTTCATGCCCAAATGAGAAATTGGCATTTATTTTACTTTCTCTTAACTTTTAAGATTGCAACCTTCAGTTCCCTCCAGTAATCATCGCCCACGGGAGCAGTGATGCTTGAAGTGTTTAACTGTTGATTGCTTTTTCTGCACACTGCTTTTCCTCATAAAATTGTCTTATGTTTGTGGTCAGTAGCAGGCTTCCAGGCCTCTTACGGCTGAATAAAATAGTTAAACATATATTGCTCGAGAGAGTAATATTTGGATAATAACATGCCACGAGTTGGTGTCTTGTGGTGCTTCATATTTAGTGCTGCAGTTGACCTTTGCTATAGATAAGAAATGTGTCTCCTTATTACAACACATTTTATACCACCTATATAAGAGGAAAGCTGTTTTTTAGTGGAGTAGTGTAAGGTGCTGTGAAGATTTTATTATCACGAGTTTGGGATGATGATGTTACTCATGAGTTTACAAAGCCTAAAGTGAATTGTATAGCTCTCGGGAAATATGCAGCAGTAATAAATCTACAGTTGNTGTAGTAGCAATTAGCAGTAAGACTAGTTAAAATCCTAGAAAGGGTTACCCAGGGAACTACTGACTGTCATCCTCCAAGATCATGGAGCAGATGTTCATGGAAGCTATGCTAAGGCACATGGAAGAGAGGGAGATGATACAGGGAAAAGAACACGGCCAAGGGCAGGTCCTGCCAGACCAACGTATCGGCCTTCTGTGATGGCATGACTGCCTTACTAGACAAAGGGAGAGCCACTGATGTCATCTGTCTGGACTTCACTATGTCCTTTGACACATAACATCCTTCTCTCCAAATTGGAAAGATATGGATATGATGGGTAGACTGTTCAGTGGATGAGGTACTGGTGGTGAGATCATACTTACAGAGTGGTGGTCAGTGGCTCAGTGTCTGTTTGGAGATCAGTGACTCGTGGTGATGTCCCTCAGGGCTCAGTGCTGGAGCTGATGGTCTTTAATATCTTCATCAATGACATCAACAGTGGGATCAAGTGAACCTTCAACCAGTTTGTGGATGGCACCAATGTCATAAAACATAAAAGTGTTGCACCACTCAACTATATGAGACCTTGGTGAAAAATAGGGACTTAGAAATCATACACAATAAGATAACAGAACACAAAGCATTAAAATTACTTCCTTGGATCAGATAAAAGTTCAGCCAGTGCCTAGTAAATGCTGCCTGCATGCGGCGTTAGGAGAGACCTTTCTAAGACCTGAGTTGATGTGAGATTTTTCTGCACTACCCCCCACCCTTCTGGTGTTGAACTGCTTTTCTGGTAGTGTCATATCTTAAAACAGTCCCAGGGAACCATAGCAGGAAAAATAACGAAGTGAAGCATGGATGCTGTGCTTCACAACTCTTCCCTCAAAGTGCAGTTTATGGTTTGTTCATGGTGAGAGCTGCGTTTTCCCTACTGGGATGCTAAAAGGGATGTTGAGTTCATTATATTTTCTTTTATTTCGACAGCACACTGTACAAACACATTAAAGCTAAGATATATTACAGCAAGGTCCAGTGCCCACTTATTAGCAGCATGTTTGCAGGATGATTATTCCTCTTTGTTTGTTAACACATTTTTGTTTTTGTAGCGTGGCTGATGATATTTTCTAAAGAGATTGACTCACCACAGCCTGGTGCAAGACCTAGGGAAGCACATATAGTCTTTGTAGCTTATCCAAGCCTTCTTTTTGTTGAAAAACTTCATGCCCAAATGAGAAATTGGCATTTATTTTACTTTCTCTTAACTTTTAAGATCGCAACCTTCAGTTCCCTCCAGTAATCATCGCCCACGGGAGCAGTGATGCTTGAAGTGTTTAACTGTTGATTGCTTTTTCTGCACACTGCTTTTCCTCATAAAATTGTCTTATGTTTGTGGTCAGTAGCAGGCTTCCAGGCCTCTTACGGCTGAATAAAATAGTTAAACATATATTGCTCGAGAGAGTAATATTTGGATAATAACATGCCACGAGTTGGTGTCTTGTGGTGCTTCATATTTAGTGCTGCAGTTGACCTTTGCTATAGATAAGAAATGTGTCTCCTTATTACAACACATTTTATACCACCTATATAAGAGGAAAGCTGTTTTTTAGTGGAGTAGTGTAAGGTGCTGTGAAGATTTTATTATCACGAGTTTGGGATGATGATGTTACTCATGAGTTTACAAAGCCTAAAGTGAATTGTATAGCTCTCGGGAAATATGCAGCAGTAATAAATCTACAGTTGTGTATTTGGTTTATGCTGCTCATTTGGTTGGTTATTCCCTGCTCAGCTCTATGCTTTTCTCTTTGTGTGTATGTGCTTTCACACACACTGTGATGTAACATTACTATGGAAAATTGAACATGGGGACATGAATAAAGTTAAAATGATAATTCTGTCTACTTTAATGGATACTTTATCACGGTGTTATTTTGTACACGGTGCCACTTTTGTACAGAAACAGATTTCAAACTACTGCAAAATGCCCTTTTTCTTTAGAAACAGATTAGATTTTAGATTTTGTTGTATTTTTACATAGTGTGTAATGCTAGTCAATACACCCACATAACCCTGGAACAGCAGTGGCTGCAGACCACTGGCATCGTGCATCTATCAGAAATGTCAGCCAAAGCATCAATTAAATTTCCCAAAGACTGAATCTGCCTTGTGATGAGCTCTGGCTGGATCCAAGGAGAGCAGTAATTCCCTGCTGCTTTCTGTAGCTCCTTTTGGAAGATGCACTGCCCAGACCTGCACAGTGCCAGGAGCTGCCCCAAAACTCATAATACTAAGAAATGGCACCACCTGGTGTTGTTGTCCGTGGTGATCTTTGACTTGTCTGCCCACAAACAGCTGAGCGAGTGAAATCTTGACAGTCTTCATGAAATAACTTTTTGGGAGGAGTAATGAGGCAGATCTCAAGTGACGCTACTGCAAACTCTAAAAATAATTTGTGATCTGAATTTGCGTTCTGAGGTTTGAAACACGGGCGTCTCAATGCTGATCATGTGTGCGTGGATGGATGGGGTTGTGCTCAAATCATACTGAGCAGATTTATGGTTGGATTCGTTTGTTTTCCATTCTGCCTTGTTCTTGGACAGCCTTACATATATCCAAGATGATCATTCTTTTCTAATTTACCAAAATAGAAGCTGGTTTTGATTGGTGCAAGATCAAGTTCTTTCTATTGTGTTTATCTCATGTATTCACATTACATGGGTACAGTGTATTCCATCTAGATTTAAACTGTGCCTTTCCAAGCTGATTTTTATTAAAGATTGTACTTACTATATTATCTTTACAGTATAAAGAGATGTATGCCCATTTAGAAGTCTAAAATTTACATTGCTCTCATCCATGTGGTTTTTGTTTTAGTATTTAAAGCTTATATCCTAGCATTCAATTAGAACTGATATTCAAGCTGTAGGGTTAAAAATCTACATTCCAACATGGGTAATTCCTGCATGCAGTTCCCCTTGCAGCTGCAAGGACCAGCTGTGTGTAAGGTACATTTGTATAATAATTTGTTGCTGTATTGGTTGGTGTTTGTATTTTAAGGCTTTTTGTTCTTTTTTTTTTTTCCTTCAGGGAGGGGAATTTTATTAACAATGGGTAATTTGGGATAATAAAATGCAAGGAATATCAATTTAAATAAAAGTGTTCCATCTAATTGTGTCTGTCATGGTGGACAGCAGTCTCATTTCTTTGATAACTTTGATGACAGTGTTCAGAGCATACACAGTCCTAGCAGGTCAGATAGAGGTCCTTCTAGCTTATCAGGCAACTTCTAGGAGTAGATAATTCAGGAAAACTGAAAAAATAGGAGAACTATACACATGGATGCCATGTAACCTTCAAACAAGTGGTGCAGTGGGGCTTTCCTGTGCTAAACGTTGTGGTTTTGCTCTTAATTCTTTGATGGACAGTACCTCGTAATTGGCTTCTGAACCCAACTGTGCTTATTATGCCCCAGTATCCTCTTGCAGTGACTTCCAGTTTTTCATTATTTGTTGTTTAGAAAAGGCTTGAATTGCTTTTTTGGTTGTAAACCTGCTGCTAGAAAACTTCACTGGCCACCACTGTGAATAACTGTTCCTTATGCCATTGATGATTTCATACATCTGCCTCATGTTCACTTGCAATTCTTCTACTAGGCTGCAGAGTCTACTTAATGTAATGTCCTAAAATCTTGAAGATCTACCTTAGCAATTGTTCATCTACCTAATTAGGATTCACAACCAGGAGATCTTTTCTGATCCCCGTTCTGATTTAATCCTACTGGAAGTCCCAGCCCAACAAAGGGTTTAAGAATGTGCATAACTTTGTACATGCAAATGTGAAATTACTCACTTCTTGAAACTGCGCTTGTATTTATGTGCTTTGCCAGTTTTGAGATCATAAATTCTCTCCATTAGTCTCTTTCCTCCCAGTATGCAAGGAATAAATTCTTGCATTACAAGGAATCGTTTCCACTTTGCTTATGTTAAAAGCTGAACTGCTATCCTCGTGACATTCCAGGTGTTTTACCAGGTGGGGAACATTCACCAGGCGAAGAAAAAAGCGCCTAAAAAGGTCGAAAGTACTGTCTGCCAGTCCTCCTTGTTAAATCAGGTTTTCATCAACATATTAAACTTGACTTAGTGCACTCTGGACATAATTAATCGTCTGTCTTTGAGCAGCGCGTGTGTATGAATACGCTGGAATGTGTCTTTCCTCCTCATCTCCATCCCTAAATTTCAGAGGTCAGACTGCTGAAAACAGATTTTTATTTGCTTTTGAGGAGAGGTGAAATAAATGAGAGGATGACAAACATTTGCCAAAGCTTTTGTCAGTGCTGGAATTTTAGGCTAAAGGGCCTAAAAATAACATAGGCAGTATTAACACTGAAGCTGATCCCCGATAGCACAGAAGATACATATTGGGGGCAAATTTTGTAGAATCATAGAATATCCCAAGTTGGAAAGGATCCACATAGAGTCCGACTTTAAGTTGTATTCAGACTTCAGCTGAAGTCATTTATTTAGTAGTACCATGCACGTTTATCATGATTGATTGTAACTGAACAGGAATAACTGTGGTTCTCTTCCACCGCTTATCAGAGGTTTGTTTGGAAAATTCTTTCCTTTTCAGCTTTTGGGAAAGTCACACTATGTAGTCAAGCATAAATAAAAGCAAGAATCAACTCCACGGTACTTGATCTTTTGCTGGCAGCACTTCCCACACGGTAATTTGGAGGGCTTTGTGTGGGCACAGTTTGATTATGGACTGCTTCATAACATCAGTTATAGATACTCAGAAATCAGATCATGATATTCCTTCCAAGTGATCTTTAAAAGAACATAACCACTTGGTTTGTGCTTTACATGTTTCATAACGCACTTGCAAGTCATCACCCACTTAACGTGCAAAGACAATTTTAAAAAATTATTTAATATAAAGAGTAAATTAATTTAAGAACTAAAAATAATGGTGCAGCAGAAAGGACCTTCATTACCATACGCCCTTACATGTTTTTTTTTTCCCCCTGCTTTCTGTTCTGCAACTGTTTTCTATACTGTTCAATAAGTCCTGTGAATTCACAGAGCAGTGGGTCGGTGGGATTCTCTCGTTTTGGATGAGGCAATCTTAGAGAAGGATAACCCCCTCAGCACCACCTTTGTGTGTCATGTTAGGAAGTACCACCGTCTGACTGCTGTTCCACCCTTCTTGCTTGCCAAGAATCATTAAGGCTGGAAAAGACCACCAAGATCATCCAACCATCAACTCATTCCCACCATGCCCACTAAACCACATCCGTCAGTGCCACATTTACCTTTTTCTTGAGCACTTCCAGGGGCAGTGACTCTACCACCTCCCCAGGCAGCCTGTTCCAGTGCCTCACTACTCTGTCTGAGAAGAAATTTCTCCTAATATCCAACCTGAGCCTCCCTAGGCATAACTTAAGGCTGTTACCTCTCATGCTCTTGCTGTTTTACAGAAGAGACCAACCCCCACCTCACCACAACCTCCTTCCAGTGAACTGTAGAGAGAATCTTCTCTTTTGAGGCAACTCATGTTCCATTTCTGCTTCACTTTTATTTCCAGTTTGCTGTTGTCTCTCTGAACCACCCACAATGTTATCTTCCATCACTTCCAGATCCCTTTTGTAAGCAAGCCCGTAGTTTCACTGCTTCTCATTCTCAGAGGAAAATGCTGATAGACCTAGACAAAGATAATTGATTAACTTCCCTCAAATTCCTTTAAAAATCCTCTTAGTGGCTCTTAGAGCACTTGAAAACAGCCAGACTGCTGTTGTGCTCAGCTGGCTGCCTGTCACAGTGTTAAGGATTGCCTCAGTGTCCCTTCGTTTCACCATCTGCATGCATCATTGTATTGCCTCTGTCTGTGCATTGTAAGCAACTTGAGGCAAGAAACCTGCATGTAAAGCAGGCCAGGACATTGTCTCCAGCTCTCTCCTGTGCTGCTGGATTGGGTGTACCAGGTAGCACAACCCTTTGCAAGGCTGTGTTTTGAAGCTCACACTTCCCTGGATGTGCACATGCTGGAGGGTGTCCCCAGGTTGTATTCTGGCCACACACATGCTGCTTTGTAGGCAAAGAGTTTGCATGTAGTGTTGGGTTGTGCTGTGCTTTGCTGCCTGACCTCAGACCCAGGGCATCATTTTATTAAGCAGTGCAGAACTAGCTCTGGATGCCAGGAGTTACACAAAGAAGAACAGATGCTTCTGATGAGTGTCAGCATTTTAATGAGGAATAAAATTAAGCCCTGGATACTTCTGGCCATCTAATGGCACAATTTTTTTCATAATCCATGCTGGCTTTTTGTTGCTATTTTTTTTTTCTATATTTTATGACAATTGCCTGAAGTCCTGATCTGGTGGGATTATGCCAGATACCTGCACAGCGTGAAACTCATCAGCGATTCAGATTCCTTCAGTCAGAATGTCAGTTTTATCACAAAACTTACCAGGGTGATTTCACATTTCCTCTTTAGTAGACATTTTGTTTGAATGCCATGAAGGGTGTCCTTTCTCGGAGCCCCCGGGAATACGATAAGCTATGCTCTTTGAGAGAGTCTAGATGAGTACAAAGTTACACTCATTAAATTTTCTCTTCATGCCTTAGCATAGAATATTTCTTTTTAAAGCTCTCTCTTATTTTCTTTTGTGTCTTCATCCCATTACCTTTATGAGATTGTGGTGCATCAGCTTGATGGAGAAGGTGAGTGTGCGGCTCCCTCGGAGCGCACAGAAATATTTTGCTGGCAGACAAGGTGCTTGAGGAGCAGCTGGGAAAGCGAAAGCAGATCAAGTAATTGTAAACTTAATAAAAACACGTTAATAAAAGCATGCCATGTGGTGCAGGGCACAGATCAGGCTGCTGTTCATATTGACTTTGGAGAAGAAAGGTATTTTAAATTTCACGTGTATTGACTCTGTAAAGTAGTTATTGAGTTGCATTGAATGAGGGTGGAGATCTGTCAGGGTGTCCTTCAGTCCTTGTCGACCACTACAGAATGTATTTTTCCTATTGTTTTCTCCAATTTAGTTGTGAAATTCCTAGTGATTAAAGATGTGGACAGCTTCCCTCCTGTATATTCCAAAATACACCCCTCAGGTAGTTCAAAGAAGAAACCTCCTGCTTCAACAGGGCCTGTTCTGGAACCAGACCACATTGCTTGATCCATTCAAGTCTTAAAAATCTTCATGCTTTCCCTGCAGATTCCTCATAACTACTGCTTTTGTACTGTTTACCTTTTCTTACAAGCTTCCTCTTTAGTCAAACCCCACCAGACTCTTAAATTCTGTAAAATTACCATTCTTTACGAGAACATTGGAGAAGTTATCAGCGAGGGAGATGTTTCGTTTCCCTTTTGAGGAGTTTCCTTGCCATTGACCGTTTCTGACTGTCCATCTGAGAGTCCTGCCATCCATCACCCACCAGAAATCAATCACAGACCTTTTGCTTGCTTTACCGTAATGCGCACTGCAGCCTTCTTTCCTGAAGGGGAGATCCTGCCCCACATGCTTTATGGCCATCTAATGTTAGATAGTAATCTCATTTAGTGTTTTCCCAAAAGTGCAAATAGTGCATTAGGGGAGCGTAACAAGCACAGCAGATCAATACAGAGCTGGTGCTTGCCTTGAACAGATTAATCCAAGAAAATGGACTTCGTTGACTTCAAGAAAGTGGCCTTGTTTGCTGCACTGACCAGCACTGGGACTGCATTGCAGGATTGGGCTGAGAGCACAATTGGCAACATCACCATTGAGAAATGATGGTATGAAAACAAATCAACGTGTCTTACATTGCTCCGGTACCATCAGCACTGTGAAGTGTCCATTGGAGCATTCCAGTAAGGAATAACGTGTGGGCTTCCAGCGGGCTTTGATGGCATGGCTTAGGGAAAAAAGCAATCAACAAACCATGAGAGCTGAGTCACACATCTGCAAAGAGCATACACGGTGCTTCCTCTCTTACTGTTATTCCACCCCAGTACAGCCACAGACCGCTGCAGTCAGGCAGTGTACAGCATTTTGTGGTCCTACATTCTGATGCCTGACACGCTTTTGAAATGCTTGCTGATATCAGTAGAGGGGGGATTAAGGGAAAATCCTCACCTGCAAGAGCCTACAGAAGTTTGAACTTCCAGATCAGAAAGTGTTTAAACACTGGGGACTGCGTTTAAATTCTGTTTTAGGTTATTTCACAAATGTACAGTAATGAATGAAAGGAGTAAGAGAGCTATTTTATATCGGTATATACTGTAAAATCAAGGAGACCTAACGTTTCTTCTTTGGTTCTACATCTTGAGTGACTGCCAAGAAGTCAATTCCCCCAAGGAACAACATTGTGTTTCACGTTTCATTTTCTCACTGTACTAAAGCGGAGATCTGCCCGGGCCAATCAGCAAAATAAGAAAGAACAGAATATTCATCTGAGGATGCAGCTGCTGATAAGTCCTGCTCTTTTTACAACCTCATTGAACTAAAAATAATGTGGGCTGCAATGGATGTTAGAACAGCCATAGTCAGGCTTTCTTGGTAGGTTAAATGGGAAAGTGTATTAAGTATGCAGTTCCCACACATAAAACAAATGGTATTACATAAAACTTAACTGCTGTTTTTTCTGTGAAGTTTCATGAGTTGTTTGTTGTTGTTGTTGTTGTTCATTTTTGTTTGTTTTTTTTTTTCTGACCACTGAAATTCTTCATTTTTGGTGTAAAAGTGGTCTAACAGTGACTAGGGACATGGTTTAGTGAGGAAATGGTGGTGGTGGGTGGGCGGTTGGACTAGATGATCTTGGAAGTCTTTTCCAGCCTTGGTCATTCTGTGATTCTGGATTATGAGTACCTTAAAAGTTGTTTATAAAGTAAATGTCTGATTAGCTTAAGATTACATTAGATGTTTGATGACTCTGCCAACCTCTTGCTTCTAAAATAGGAGTTGCATTCCTGTTTAAATTCTGTGTCACTGTGAGGATAACATTGTAGAGATTAATACAAATGACAAGATTTTTGTCCAAAAAAGGTTTGGTTTTATAAGACTAGAATAGTTTCCCTTCCTTTGTGTATTGCATCAGCCAGAAAGATGGCAAGAGTAATTAATTCATAGAATAAAGAAAACAGACAGAATTCCTAAATAACTTCCACATCTGGCATCAGGGTTACAATTGAGGTGATGGGTAGAAGAGACGGGGAGGAGGATGTGCCAAAAATAGAGGCTATCATCAGATCAGCAAAAGCAGATTGTGTAATTTGCTGATGGCAGCAGGTTTTCTGTATTCTCTAGGTCAGCCCAGTGGGTGCTTTCTGTCCTACGCAGCAGCAATATTTAATAAGAGGCAAGACTGTATGGCCATAGGACTCCACAGCAATGAAGCTTAATGAGTCCTGCAGTTCTCTGACTATTTTTCTTAACATAGACGAGATCAGACATGCTTAGTCTGATCTTCAGTTCAAAACATGTCCTCGTATGAAGTTGGATGTTGATTTTCTCTGCCAGCTAAAACCAAGAACTAGATCAGGATGACACTTTTAGTCCTAACAGCTCACTTTCCCATTGGGGTCTGATGTTACCCAGCTTATAACCCAGATAACTCTAAAAGCAGCCTTCCTTTGTGACTTTTAAAGTGTGCTCCCTCACTTCTCTTATTTAAAGTTGCATCTCTCCTGAAATGTTTTTGAGAAGGAAACCTAAGTCTTCTTTCTTCTTTCCCCAGGCGATATGAGACTCAACCAGTCTGTGCTGATCTGCAGGGCAAAATTCTGCAGTGCTACCAGCAACATGCTCAGGAGACCCTCAGCTGCTCTGCACTGGCTAGCCAATACCTGCATTGTGTCAATCATGCCAAACAGGTGGGTGTAGGAATATTGCTACTGAAGTAATTGTAGAAGGCAAAAAAAATAAGAGGAAGCAGTCAGATTATCCAATTAGTCCCTTGTACACGTTAAGCAGTACTGCTCCCTGTGTGTTTGTTCTCACAAGCTCAGTGGTGTCCACTTTCAATTTACTTAAATGATAGGGTTTCCATCTCTTCCCTTGGGAAACCATTGTTTAGTGTAGGAGCTAACACTGTTGGCAGATGTTTCCTGGTATCTGCAGTTTTAGCAGTCAAACAAGGGGATTAAACTAAGTGGTACTATTTGTCATAAATACCACCACTTTCAGTAACAAATGAATGGATGTCTCCAACTAGATTGCTCACCAGCTGGAAGTCCTGATGTCTTTTAAGTTAACTACTCAAGGTCTAACGCTGTTTTTTACCTGCTCTTTCCCCCTTCACATTCAGTTTGCTACTCTATGGGTTGCTAGGTTATATTAGAAACGCATATGCTTCATTAGGGCAGCAGAAGGGAAATGAGAGTAGTATGTAAATGTTCCAGTTAAAAGAAGCTAAAATTTCTGAAGATTATTCTTTTTCATCACCTTAAGTCTTTCAGATACAGAGATGCATATGTTGACCTCAGTTGTGTTCTTAAAGAAACCATTTGGAAACATGCTTATAGGCCACATATATAATGTAGGTAAAAAGTGCTTAAAGAAGTCTCTTAATCTTTGTTTCTGCTAAAATCTGTGAGTTAACATTTGAACATGTGAAAATCATAGAATCATTAAGGCTGGAAAAGACCAGTAAGATCATCCAGTCCAACCATCACGGCCACGTCTACTGACCACGTCCCTCAGTGCCACATCTCCACATTTCTTGAACACCTCTGGAGATGGTGACTCCACCACCTCTCTGGGCAGCCTGTTCCAATGCCTCACCACTCTTCCTGAGAAGGAATGTTTCCTATCCAATGTTAACCACCCCTGACACAGCTTAAGGCCATTACCTCTTGTTTTACCACTATTACATGGGAGAAGAGGCCAACCCCCATCACACTAGGAGTGATCATTCACTCTGACCTTTTTGCAGTTAAGCTGGTACAGTCTTGCTCCTGTACTTCTCGAGATATTCCTGGAGTTAATGCTTCTCTTGGTGTAAGTGCTCTGTAAATTTTTGTGGAAGACAACAGTTGCAGTGCTAGCGCTGTTTCTGCAGTCCACAGCACTTAATTCATTTGTGGGGTGCTATTACTGTAATTCTTTGTTGATATAGTTAGTGTGCTCCTGTTTGAATGGGCATCCTGGCAGTGCTGGATGACAAATTCAGCAGCTGCAGCTTGTTCTGTGAATGTGCTGTGGTGCAGGACGAGGACAATTTGTGGGGCTGCTCAGGCAGCTCTAAAAGTCACCTCGTGATATTAAACCTTGTTATCGTCAGTAAAAACTTTGACCCAAGAGGATACCTGTGATGAAATATAAAAATCAGTGAGATCAACCTGTCCCTTTTATATTTACTTCCTTGGTTGCACCCTTGGATATTTCTCCTGCACACTTGTTGATATACTCAGCTCCTGTGCTCCTTCACTGCCTTTAAAACTCTACAGCCTACCACATCTCTCTGCTCATGAAAAATCTTTCCTGATGTGGTAGCCTGAGGCTTTCCTTCCTAAAGCTCTGTGCTCACACACCCAGGCATGAGAGGTGCAACAGGTTTTGCCCAGGAACTTCTTATACTAGAGGCCATTTCCCCTTGTCCTATCACCACACACTGCAGAGAAGAGTCCAGCCTCGTCCCTTTGCCTCCTGCTCCTTAGATACCCTCTGAGTCTTCTTTTGTCAAGGCTGAACAGAATGTTTTTGAGACATTCTGGAAAACAAAAATAAAAGACTAGTAAATAATAGTAGGTCATTATGTAGTATCGCTGTTGCTTGCATCATCTGGAAAAGTAATTTGCAGTATTTATTATCCTGTGTTATTTCTAACAGTAACTGCAAATTTTATCGTAATTAATTACACGTATTTAAGCTATAACTGAAGTTTGTATCTGGTAGGAATGTTTTCAGAAGGCTGTGATGAGGGTGAATTAATTCATGTTCAGAAGGTGCAGGAAGAGGAAATTGCATAAATATGAGCTTTAGGTTTCTGAGCCCTTTTAAACACCTTTTTTGTTGAAGATCTTCAACCGAGCCTGTCAAGTAGTTAAAAGTATTTCCTAAATGCTTCTTATTCTCTTTCACAAATGCTTCAAGATGAGAATTCAGAGGTTTCTCTCTTATGATAACAGAGAAAGAGAAGCCTTTTATGATGGAAATATTTGCAAGTAGGAATGATTGTTTTTCATAATGAACGTCAGTCCTCTAGAGCTCATCCTTCGTGTGTTGCAGCTGTAATTGTAATTATTTTGACTCGCTGATTGCCTGGAAGTCCAGACGAGCAGTTACTTTGAAATAATTGCCAAGCAGTGCTATAAAATACTGCAGAATTACCTCTTATATGTGCTTGGTTGGAAGACAGAAGAGTGGGATAAATAGCAGATTCAGAAATGAAAAAGTTAACTGACATTGGCTACAAGAAACAAACAAAGAAGAAAATTTGCTAGAGGGAATAGACCAAGATATTGAAAACCAAATAAGTTAACTAATCCGATTTCCTGGCGGTGAGTCTGGGCACTTGTGCTCAGGCTGAGCACACTCTGTGCTTTTCATAAATTGAATTTATTGACTCCTCTTTCTTTCCTATCTTGCTTATAATTATCTCACCCTCTCTTCTGTATGCTCCTTATTTCTCATCCTGTCTGTAATCTCATGTCTCTATCTGTCCTTTTCTCCCCTTGTTAGAAAGTCCCAGAGAGCTGTTAATTCAGAGGAGTTTGACACATGGTTGTACCTTCAGTTTAAATCTTCTCCCAAAGTCATGAGACGCTAGTGAGATAAATTAAGCCCCATTATTAATGTTTGTGTTTTATTATAATAGAAGCAGGGAAAAAAACTGCTTAATGGAGCTGTTAAAGGGAAGACATTAGGATTGTCTGTGCCATGGATTTGTGTTCCCACTGCTGAAGGATCTCCAGCTATTGCAATAGCTGCAATAATACAAACCATCCACTGGCATTTGTGTTGCTTGCCCTAATCTCTGCTCGCTGATGTGGACAAGGTGGCTGTTGAAATACCCTATTTTATTTTTTCTTATGCTACAGGGAGTCCTAATTCCTGCATGGAAACAGAACCTCAGCATAGCTTAATGACATCCATGCAATATTTTCCTATTAAACCTATTATTTCACAGGGGTGCAAGTGTCTGCAGGCAGGTCTGAGAGTACTCGAAGGAATGATACCAGCAGCTGCTCCTGTCTGACAGCCTGGCTACAAAATGCTGTCCTTCAGCCTCTTCAGCCTTGTAGCCATTATTTTAAATTGTAGGACAGAGTGGTCCTCAATGATGCATCCTTGTCAGAGTAACCATTTTATTTAGCCTCATTCTCCAGCATTTTCACTAGGCACTGTCTCACTGTCTAATGGAAGAATATGTAAAATTAGTGTGGCTGTGAAGTAAAATGCAATAAGAAGACACTGTCTTTTATGGCCACCATTTAGCACTACCTTGATTAAAGAAGGTTAATTATCAGAGGTTCAGGCTGCGTTCCCTTTGCACCTGCATTGATGTCATGAAAAAAAAAAAAAGAATTAATGTAAATATGTGAAGTAATTAAATTATGTGGGCAGAAATACGCACCTAGTGAACAAATACCTATGATTTCTTTCCCTAGGACACCAAACAAAAGAAAAGTAACAGAATTTTTCTCTGCTCTTTTGGGAATTTCCTGTATTAATTTATGCAGTGTTAAATTTACCCCAAGTTGATACTCAGCCCAGCAATGGCTATGAGCAAGTTTCTGCATTACCATTGCCAAAGGAGACTTCCAGTAGGAATAGCCTTCATCAGTTCTACAGAAATCTCTGAGGGGGTCCTGTCAGTAGACTGAGATCAGGGAATTATCTTAACTAATAAAAGATTCCCCTATCTTTGTTTATAAAAGCAGCAGGGGAGCCTAAAACTGATTCTTTTATTCTGTTAGCCTCAACCTCTCTATCACGAGTTCTAGATTGATCTAAGGGATGTTCAGCATCGTTCCATGTGCTCACTGCCCTGCTCCTTGGGATGTATCTTAATCCTACTTGCAGAAACACTGCATGATCTAGTTGAGTGTTTCACCAGATGATTTTTGGAAAGCCTGTGAGGATTTAAACCATAGAATCACTAAGGTTGCCAAAGGCCACTAAGATCATCCAGTCCAACCATCAACCCATCCCCACCAGGCCCACCGTGACCCCAAGCACCACATCCAGGGATGGTGACTCCACCACCTCCTGGGCAGCCTGTTCCATTGCCTGACCAGTCTTTCTGAGAAGAAATATTTCACAATATCCAACCTGAACCTCCTCTGGCACAACTTAAAGCCATTGCCTTTCATACTGAAAAGACAAGGGAATTTCATTCCCTTTATTGCTATTTTTTGTGAACCCTAACTTCTATGACTGTGCTTTCCAGATGTGCAAAGAATGTTCCCAATCTGGCCAGATAGTGTTCCAGTATTTCAGTCAGCTGTTTGTAGGTCTGCTGTGAGATTTCAAGGTTCATGTTTGGGCCTACTGCTGACAAAACCAAAACTGTCAAACCCCTTCCTCTCATTTTTTACAGGGAGATCCATAATTACCATCTTTCCTATTTTGTGGATATTAAGGACAAGAACAATGGATTGCTATGATCAAAATCAGAGCCCACCAGTGAGTGCAGATGGTCTGTAGCATGCTAGATCCTGCTTTCCATTCTGATCTAGATACGCAGTATCCATACATCTGCTTGTTTCCAAAGCCCCTTCATTTATAGTTCATGACTGTAGGAAGCTCTTAGCAGAGCCCTGCATGTTACCCCTGCAAGTCTGCATTTTCATGGTAGAGACCAAGACCTCTGAATAGAGTCAAGACCCTGTAGCAGAGCTCACTGGTGTGGCAGTAGGAATAATTCTTGGAGTGCTTGACAGATCTATCCTTTTAGCTCTGGGTGGCCCGACGGTGCACGGGAGGTGAATAATGAAGTGCAAGTTCAGTGCGACATGTTCAGACTATCAAGATTATGATGATGACTTGGAATATAGGAAGGCAGTAGGTTGGGGACATACTTAGTGCTGTGTGACTTCAGGATATATTTCCTCCAGTATGTAACTGCTGGGAATGGGATTTATCTTATTGTAAGGTCAGACATTTTAATTTCCTTAATAGCCATAGCATGACTGGAGCTTTGATAGCATTAAGATGGATGAATAGGAATCGTTCCTGCAGCTCTTCAGTCCTCCAAATGTCTGGCTTTTTGAGTCTTCAAATAGCTTCATTCTGCCTCTGTGACTTGTCCCAGTGATGATGAACATGTTGACAGTGTTTCTTTTTCTGTATTTTAATAGAAAGAAAAAAAAAATTGCAAATCCTGGGAAGGAAATGTCACCAAAATTCACTGTGTCTCTGGAATAACTTTGAGTTACTTAAACACATGTTTCTCCCTCTCTCTTCCATCCCCTCTGACCATTTTCTTAGCAGAGCATGCTTGGGAGAGGAGGATAAAGGCATTGTCCAAATCAAGCACAAGACCATCAACTCTAATTTCAGCAGAAGAGCATTTTTTACCAAGAATGATATGACAGCCCATTTACAGGGCAGACCAATAAAGAGAAGAGCTGGAAGAGCCATTTCAAGAGCAGCAGCCATCACGGCTCAATCAGTGTGACCATTTGAAAAGCCAAGACCTATATCTTATTACATCAGAAATCGTACATCCGAAGACACTGTTCAGTCTTAGTAAAATCCACTTATTGGTGATTGAAGAAAGGAAAAGAAAAGAACCTCTCACTGACCTTAGAAAGGGGAAATATCCTTCAAATGCTGCTATTTCATTGCAGAATCTCCTCAAAAACTTCTCACTGCCAAAGGCATGGGTATGTAACACTTGCTGTGCCAGGATGCGGCAGTACATTGTGAGTAAGTCAGCTGCTGCTCCTCACTGTATTTGTTGCTTATATAAAGCTTTTCTTACGATGGATAATGACATAAATTTTACTTTAACTTATTTCACAAATTATGTAGTTTAATGAAGTCTCTCATCAGGCCTTCTGCTGGAATGATGTTAATGATCCAACACTTAACGATTTAACACGGCCTTCGTGAAATGATTCTGTTGTGCTCTTCACTCTGATAAAGTACTGATGAATATGCCTCATTCTGTACCAACAATAAATATATTTTATGAACAAAATTAATGTTTCAGTCTGTCTCTCTTTCCAGTTCTCAGAGACTGATGATGTTCCCTTTGCTGTGTTGTTCATGTTTTTCCAGCAGATGTTATTACAGAAGCTCTAAAGCATAGAATTTTATGCATAACAGGCCTTGGTTTCAGGAACACTACTTACATATTACTGTTTTCTATCAAAGCAAACTAAAACGATGCCATGTGATAGCATGTTGTCATTCATGCACCACCAGAGTTGCCTTTCTTGGGAAGTACTTGGGAATGGAAGGGCATGCAGCACCCAAAACTGCAAACCTTATTAATACGAGTAACATTTTGGGGGGCTCAATCATATAATCTATATGCTTTTAACGTGGGGGTCAGCTTCATTTCATCATTTCTATTCAGATGCTGCAGCATTCATCTTATCAAGCAATCTTAGAAAAAGCTTTTCGACCATAGTAATAGTTTCAAGTGAGCAATGTGTCTTGAGCCTTCTGCTGTCTATTTACCTGTTCTCTTTCTCTAATTGGCTGTGTTTGAACTGCATCCTACTGTACAACTGCAAGTGCACCTGCAGATCTCATTTGTATTCAGAATACTGCTACTGCTTTCTCCTGTCCTAATTATTGAGATGCTTGTTGAGTATGGTTTAATTAAGGGGTTCTTCTTTGTTTTTAATGTTACAAAAAAGCTAGGTTTTTTTGTTTGTTTGTTTTTGTTTTGGGGTTTTTTTTTACTTCCGAAGGAACAGTAATAGCACAAGGAAAGGAAAATCCTGGCATTCAGTGTCAGGTGCCAGGTAAACTGCTTGAGAGAAATAATAGGGACACAAGCAACATGTTTACATGGTGACTTGCTGCAGTGTTTACAAATCAGCTAACTCACAAATTCTCCTTTATAATGTTCTCTTTTGTAACAGAGAGCCAAGAAGTTGGCAGATCCATCCTTGCCAGACTTCGAGTTGGCAGCAAAATACAGCATAGAGGAAAAGCAGACGTTTATAAGGCCAGATGATGCTGTAAAATCAGGAGAAGAGCTATGTCGGGAAGGAAGGTCTCTGTTATTGCCAAATGTTTATTGGTTTCCCATACTGACTGCCTTGAGCAATGGGAGTCAGTCTTGCTTGCTTGCTTTCTTCCAACTGTGTTTCAGGCTTCATTTGAGATGATGTGTTCTTTAAACATCTTCTGTATCGTCAGTAGTGTCATCTCTAACTTGTTTCACTTGAGCTTGGAAGATACTGATCACAGCAAACAGGGCGTAGTCCTTAAAATAGTCTGCTTTGTGGACAGCTTTTGCCTTTAAAGTAGAGCAGTGATACTGAGTGTTTCTGGAGTGAACTTCAGTTTGCCACCTCTTCTGCTGGTGCCATCACTCCTTCTGCGTGTCTGCATTCTGATCCCTTCTTTAGTCTTTGCCTTCTTCCTCCCTCCCTTCTTGTTGCTTGCTGGTGCACAAGTCAGGCAGGACACACCTCTTTTGTAGACACCTGAGATGTGGTGTTGGACGTTTCAATGAAACAGTAGGTCTGCCTTGGATGGAGACAATGATAAGAGTGATACTCTGTAGGGAGGACAGGTCATAGAATCATTAAGGTTGGAAGGCACCACTAAGATCATCTAGTTCAACCATCAACCCATCCCCACTGTGCCTACTAAGCCATGTCTCTCAAAGCCACATCTACTCATCTCTTGAACACCTTCATGGACAATGTCTCCACCACCTCCCTGGGCAGCCTGTTCCGATGTCTCACCACTCCTGAGATTAAATTTTTCCTAATATCCAACATTAACCTTTCCTGGTGCAACTTACGTTGGGACGATGAAGGGATGAGGCACTGTACCCATGGTAGAGAATAAGTTCAGATATTCCTGTTGGTCATTTAGAAGATCAGTTGTACCCAAAGGGTTTTAAGTGGAAAGCCAGTACTGAGCTAAATCAAAGCTTTTAATTTTCTTTGCTCAGTTTCTGAGGAACAAGTCACAGCTCTTTCAATAGTGTCAAAATAATCACTGCTATCTCATCTAATTTGTCAGTGTTAGACTCTTTTAGATACTAGACTTTCCTCAGGAGTCATGTGTGTCTGAGACTTCACACAGCTTTACAAAGTCGTCTTTTGTTTTGTTTTTAACTTCTTAAGATATCCCTACATTACAGTTTTAAACAGATACTTGGAACTAGCTTTAATGCACAAAGACTGGGGAAGGGGATACATTCTGCAGCATAGATTGCCACTGCTTTGTTCTTTTTTAGATCCTGTGCTGCATTTTGAGGGAGTTAAAGGAGGAGAGTGGAGTCTCAGGTGGACTCCATCTGATGGATTCATGGCATCTCTCAAGTTGAAGTCTCCTACTGGAGAAGAGACCCTTGCCTTTATTGATTTTCTTTTTCTTCTTGTCCTTCATACAAACATACTTCGTGTGTGAAATTCAGAGATCTGCCCCATCCACCTGGTGTCTTTTCTGTCAGATCTATAAAGCAGACAGCTCCTGGTGTTGAGAGCCACAGCTGAAGCTCTGAGTCTTTGTCACACTGTCAACCCATGGCACTCAAGAAAACTATATACCACTGTGAAGTTTGCTGGCTGGCACAATTCAGTCTCCGGCTGGCATTTTGTCACACACGCTAATGATCATTCACAGAACAGCTTCTGGGGGTTATTTCTCCCACCCCTTGGTTCAGTCTGAGTGATATTTATACCTCCTACATTGTCTGAATTCCTGATAGGAGAGGGAGTCCTTCCCTCTTCTATCATTTTTGTTTTTCCTTTCCAAAGTAACAGAAATTCTAGCCATTATTCTTCCCTGCAGACTGCTGCTCCACCTGCGAATGCTGCTCAGGTTTGGGCAATGCAAACTGATTATTTTTGTGCTTTCTTTGTATGTATCTTTCTGTTCTATTAGCACCTGGAAATCCGTAACCCAAATCAGCTTTTCACCACAGTAGATGGGTAACACCAAGAGATGGAGAAGTGTTAGCCTTGCATCCCAGGTAGCAGGAAGGAGACAGAATAAAAAGGCATTGCAGGTGCGTGTCCATCCTGCAGCACAGAAGTTCTTTCTATATTCAGGCTCTGATATCTCTTCATTTGAAACCATTTACTCATCATGATCAGTATTAATGAAACCATTTATGTTCATGCTATGAGAACCATGATTCTTCCTTAAAAGAGCCAGGGGCTCTTTTCAGGGCTGAGCACCCTCTGTCACACTGAAGTTCAGCAGAGCAGTGAGTCCCTTCCAGACCCTGGCTCTTAAGAGCCCAAGGCAAGATTGGAGTGGAGGTCTGGAAAATGAGTAGGAAATTGGGGAGGTAAGGCAACTTGACAGCAGTGTTCATGTTGGGTTTTGCTGAGTGAACACCCTGCTGTTTTCAACTCTGTGTTAGTGAGGAATGTCTGTCATCTCAAGTCACCTTCCTGTTTGCTCTCAGCTGCTGTTCTTATCTTATTATCACACAGGGCCCGGAGGCAACTGCATCTCTGGTTTCTTCATCAGGGTGGTGGTAATCCCATAGCACCACGCTCAGGGTATTCCCAACAGAGAAAATTCTGTGCAGCAAAGGTGCTGTGCCTTTCCTGAGGCTGCCTGGCAACAAAACACTGCAAAGCAAACTAACCTACACCAGCAGAGGAGCATCATCAGCATTCATCCTTTCCTAAGGAATGGGGAGACATCCTGAATGTGGTGTGAGCAGGACCTGGTCCTCAGGTCATGGTGAAAAAGCCTGGCAGGTTCCTGAGAGCACAAGGTGCTGAGCCAGGGCTCCTCTGCAAGAATGTCTGTTCCCTGTGAACAAAGATGCTGGGTAATTAGAGAGGTAATTAGTTTAGTAATTACTGAGGTAATTAGTTCGATTCTTCCTCAAGCCAGTAGCTGCTGGAAAGAGGTGCACATTGAGCCTTGCACTGGAGGGAGCACCTTGAATTGCAGCCCTGCTCGGTTAACCCATTGCTGTCTGCTGTGGGAAGCAGTGTTTGGCGTTGCTAAAAATGGGATGGTTGGGAGGAAGAGTCACCCTAAATGTTTGCTTTGTGTCCAAAAGTGAGATCTGAAAGTGTTTGTGCCATAGCCAGGAGACTGAGGCAGCAGATGTAACGTGCAAGAGTGATGTGGTATTTATGACCAAGATTTTACATATTGCTGGGTGCACCTTATGGGTAACCATTTCCAAGTGTCCCCATAATATTGCTTTATCTCACCCTTTGTATCAGATCCTGCACACCCCTTTTCCCATGAGCTGCCTTGCTGCTTTAACACAGGGATTTCTACCAGGTTGGGGTGCACCTGGACGTGAGTGTTTTCTGTTCAGCTGTCATGTGAAACCTCAGTTATTTTCTAACTGCCCCCCACAGGAAAATCTTCTTCCCTTGCAGGTCCCGAGGGCGGTCAGGGGCAGAGCAGCTGTCCCAAAGCAGAGGTGATGGCACTGATGGTGTTGGGGCTGCAAGAGGATCAAATTCCCTAATAAACTGCAAGCCAAGCAGGCTCCACTTGATGTTAAATCTATTGCTTATATAAAAATAGCAGAGCTGGAAAGGACTTAGAGCCCACTACTCTGCTATCCCATAAAACCCGATATCAAAGAGTTGTTCTCACATTCCTTAAAATCCACGTGGCCTTCTCCTTGCAGAGCTGTTGGGCAGTTTATTTCATTGTAGTGTAGGAGTTCAGCTCCGTGGAGGGATCAGTGGGAGAAATGTCTTGAGAGAGTCAAGGAGATGAGCTACTGAAGACCCATTAATGGACAGGAACCTTTCTTACCAGTCAGCCCACAAGAATTTGCTGCATCTCTCCCATTTCTCATGTCAAATAGAGGATTTTTTTCCCCCTCTCAGTTTTAATATTGTTAACACTTGGGCTGTTTTGAAAAGGTCAAAGTCAGCTTGAATGTCTTCAAATCTGACTCTCCTTAAAACAAGCAAACAAGAAATCTGTATTCCACTTATAAAGGAGGTGTCTGCAGAGGTGGGGAGCTGCTGAGTGGGGTCCAGCAGGTAGTACTCTGAAATACTCTTAAAATACTCTGAGTGAGTGATTTTGGGTAGGAAGAGGTCTCGTCATCTCTTTAATTCACTGTCTTACTTAAGTTTCCCACGCCTGGAATCAGGTGAAGAAGTGAAAATCTACCTGAAAGCAAAACGAGATCAACATACACTTCCAGGAGCACAGAAAAGGCAAAAGGAACAGAGCATGTATGTATTCTGTGGGTTTACAACGTAGAAGCAAATCCCTTCTGTTATCAGGACTATTGCAAGGGGCTGCAGAAGTGCTGGGAATGGACCGTGGGAGATGAGGTGAGTGGTAACACATCAGTTCAGTGGGCGTTGTCCTTTGTTCTATAGCATGAAGTTGGAAGGAAATCTCTTGTCTCCCGTTCCTTGGTTCCAGTTTGCCATCTCAGGGGGTTGCTGTAGCAAACACGTGCAGATGTTGTTTGTTCTTGCAGGTTTGGGGGAAAGCAGGAAAAGAGAAGAGGCAGGAGAGAGAGGCAAGGTGTCAGCAGCGAGAGAATATTAAATAGCCTCCAGTAAAACAAGAGACAGCCATGAATCCACTCCAGGCTCTCAGAATGGGTAATGTGTGGCTGCTGCTGATGTTACGGGAAGCAGAGTGCGTTCTGGGATCTGCTATCGACCCGGGCGTGCTGCCTTTGTGGCACGGAGTCTAGCAAAATCATTCACTCAATGCAAGCTGCATTTTCCCTCAATGGAGAGTGCACCCATTAGGGAGCCTGGAAAACAGCGTCATTATGAATCACTATCAAGTCTTGCCTTGTTGTTTTTTTTTGTTTTTTTTTTCTCCTTTAAATGGAAGCTTTTTAATCTGACGTCGTGGCGCTTTTTGGGTGTTTAGAATGAAGCTGATTGCTGCTGTTGCAGCTTGGTCTGCTGTTACCAAGAAACCAAATATCATCATGAAACTGTGTGTTGCAAAGCGTAGTGACTCAGGGTTCCCTGGAGAGGCAGTGCCTTTTGCTGCATTGAACCTCCTGATACCTGGGGTCAGCCTCTTGGGATTTGTGGCCTTTCATGTCCTCTTCCTTATGCTTTCTTGCTAGGTTTGAGGTTCTGTCTGATCCAATGGGACCAAGTGCATAATATGAGACCACAGAATTGTAGAATCACAGAATCTCAGGGGTTGGAAGGGACCTCAACAGATCATCCAGTCTAACCACCCTGCTAAAGCAGGTACCCTACAGTATGTCGCACAGGGTTTGGTCTTGAATATCCCCATAGAAGGAGACTCCACAATTTCTCTGAGCAACCTGTCACAGTGCTTTGTCACCCTTACCATAAATAAGTTCTTCTGCATGTTAGTACAGGACTTCCTGTGTTCAAGTTTTAGGCCATTACTCCTTGTCCTAACGCTGCACACCACCAAGAAGAGCCTGACCTTATCCATTTGCATCCCACCTCCCTTTATAAACATAAACATTATAAACATTTATCAGATCCCCAATCAATATGGTTGGAAATTCATGTCTGACAAGCAAAACCAAACTTTCATTAAATATTTAATAAGGTGAGTTTTTAATGTTTTATTTATTTACTTATTTTTGCTAGGTGTTGTACAAATGGGCAAGCTTTGATATCCAACAAATTCCCAGAATCACAAAATCGTAGCAGTTGGAAGGGATCTCAGGGGATCATGTAGTCCAGACCTGCTAAAGCAGGTTCCCTACAGGAAGTTTCCAAAAAGCCAAAGATCCAAAGATCCAGTTTCTGATGTTGTGCCCTACCTTGGGTTATCCTCAGCTACTCCGTGCTCTTCTCCTAACATTCACTCCTTAAGCAGTCCCTTCCCCCAGTTGGGAGTTCTTCTCCATTTGATTTATGGGATAACAGAGATGTTCATTTTGCCTGGGTCCATCTCTGCTGTCTCTGGGGAGGGCTCATTTCCTCCCCATTGCAGGAGAGGAGGGGGAAGGAGTGGGCTCTGAACTCCCAGGCAGCCTCTAAGTGGGCTCTTTCATTTTTAAATTGGGTTTGTGCTCAGAGGTTAATAATTCAGCTCTGGCCCTCCTTAAAAGTGGTGATTAATCCCCTGCACATATAGGAGGCACATGAACAGAAAATACCAACATGGTACCAGGCATTTTTTCCCCCAGTAATGAGAACTATTCATAACCCAGCTTCCTTTAAAGATTCCAGTTATTGCGCAGAAGACAGCACTGTTCATAAAAACAATTCAGAAGTATTTTTTTCCCCAGTTCCTGGTGGGGAAAAAGTCTTCAGAGAAAAGTAATTGTTGGCTTAAAACTTCAGCCTGCATTCAGCAGCAATCCATCACCTCCATGTGTGATTTGAAGCTCAGATTACTCAATATTCAGTCTGGGAATGCTCAGTGGGAAAGAACGAGTGGGGCAGTATGAAATATCACCAGGAAAATACTTTCTAACCTGCTTTCATTTCATGCCTTTCTTTTTGCTGAGAGACTCAGAGGAGGGAAAAGGAACAAGCTCAAATCCTTCTTTATGTTCCTGTCCTAAAAAGAGCACTAGGAATGTGGTGATGTGGGATCCTGCTGACCAACTGCCCAAGGACTCCATCCCAGCAGAGTGCTTGAGATTCTGCAGCAGGGACTAAAATGGCCTGGACATTAACATGGGAAATACAGAGGAGCAATTCTTGAAGGGAAGGAGTTCTTCTTTCCCAGTCTTCATAGAGTTATAAGGAACACAGAATCATAGAATAATTTGACTTGGAAGGGACCCTTCAAGGTCATCTTGTTCAACTACCCTGCAATGAACAGGGACACCTACAGCTCAGTCAGGTTGCTCAGAGCCCGCTCCAGGCTGATTTTGAGTGCCTCCAATGGCAGAGCATCCACCACTTCTCTGGGCAACCAGTGCCAGTGCCTCACCACCCTTACTGTGAGGAACCTACTCATTATATCCTGTCTAAATCTCCCCTCTTTTAGTTTGAAACCATTTCCCCTTGTCCTATCACACAGACCCCGCTAAAGAGTCTGTCCCCTTCTTTCTTACAGTCCCCCATTAGATACTGAAGGGCCGCTCACTTTGACGTCTGCCCAGATCAGCTGAGTCCAACTCCTGGCTCCACACAGGACCACCCAAAAATTAGAACATATGATTGAGAGCATTGTCCAAATGTTCATTGACATCTGGCAAGCTTGGAGCCATGACCACTGAATTCTCTGTTCCAGTACCCGACTACTCTCTTAGTGATGAAATTTCTCCTGATATCCAACCTGAAGTCCTCTGAGGTAATTTCATCATGTGCTACCATTAGGGCCACTACTAAGGGGCAACTCCCCTGCTTAGTAGGTGGGGCTCATTAGTTAACTACATAATTATATCCCAATCCATAGCCATCTGTGTGGTCAGCTGCTGGAAATCTGTGAATTACAGCAGCTAGGGATTGAGCAAGCCTAGGAAACCAGAACAGGAGTTCTTGTGCTTTCTTTGTCCCCCATGATGTGTCTCTGATGGATTTGTTTCTTTGTCAAGGCACTAAAAAATGGCTGTTGAGGACCCCAGAAGCACATCAGACACCTTCTTGGGTCATACTGCACACTTACAATAGGAGCCACTGTGTCCAACCTAGGAAGTCAGAGCAGAGATACTTCCGACCCAAGCCCTGAGCACACACACTTCTCTTAAATAGCTCTAGTCTATAGTTCAGCTGACCATCAATATCCTCAGAAAGCATAAATAGAAATATGACTGACAGCGACTTTGTCCCCATGTCTAGGAAATCTCCTGCTAGAATAGACTCGGAAAGAAGCCAACTGAAAGTGAAATGCTAAAGAAGGAAGCACAAAAGATTGCTGGTACTTAATAGAAATTTACATCATAAAGGCCATTTCAGGCTCCAGTGTCTCAGAGACAAGCTTTCATTTGGGACCGACTTCAGTTTCATGTTAATTTGCTGTAGTTACAGCTACCTAAGTGGATATGTGGTGCCAAGCCTTTCATTTCTTGATGATAATTTTTAAAAGCTACTATTGACCCGTTTGGTTTGAAAGCTTGCTGCAGCTTGAGGAAGCTGGGGAGATGTCTGCTCTGCAGCACAGGCAAGACAGACACTTTTGACCCTTAGCCATGATGGGCGTGAGAATAACAAGGACAAATCTTCAAACTTCAGACCTATTTGGGATTTGGAGCTTCACGTTATCCTAATGTTGAGTAAGGTTGTTTTGTTCCCAGAACTGCCACTATTTTTTGTGGAGATTAATGGCTTGCTGGCTGAAAGAAAGGGAATATTCAAAGTCTTTCGAAGTGTGAGATGGGATGGAGGGAGGATTGGAGGAAGAAGCTGCATTGGCTCTAGGGCTCCTGGCTGTGGGTGTTAAAAGAGAGTGTTACGCCCATAAAACAAAATGATCCTGATGTTTTCATTTCTGGAAGAGTCTCTTCATTTGTATCTGGGTCTCTGCTGCCTCTCAGTAGTCTGATGTGAGCATGGTAGCTGAAAGATGGGGTTACTGCACTCCCTCTAAACAAACATATAATAGCCTTTGCAAATAGAAACACCAAGAAAGAGGTCTTCTCTTGGGTAAAGAAGTCCTTTGAATTGTCTGTCCTATATTAACAACATCACAAGGAGCAGGCTCAATGGCTTGGGAAGCAAGAAGGTTTCCAGCCATGGTTTGATGGACTGTGAATGGGCAGTGATCGGACAGTGACATCTCTAATCTTTATCCAACTCACATTTTTGGATGTACCAGCCACCAAAAACAGAAGGGAGAAAGGGAAAATCCAGTGGGCCTACATGTATTGCCATCTCCAAATAAGCTCCTCTCTCCACTGCCAGGAAGGCATTGGTGAGCCAGCTCATTAGCTTGTTGAGCTTCTGTATCTCCCAAGGTAAGGAGGCGCTCCCTGAGGCATCTGTGTGCAGTGCTGCCTGGATTGGTTTGGTAAAACCAAATCCCATCTCTCCATCCCATGTAACAAGCAGAGTTCAAGAAGTTTTGTATGAAGTGTGACAAGGAGAAGAAGGAGATGCAGAAACCACGTGAGCTGAAGGGCTGTGCTACCACAAGAGCTGGCCTGGGGCTCCTCAACAACATGGGGATATACCACAAATACCTTCTATGTGTGGCAATTTGGGCATCCCAGTGACCAAACCACAGCTTCCCCACGAGGATCACCTCCAAAACATGGCTATGGGACAGGCGCTGCCCAGCAGAGATGCCCAGGCATAGCGACCCACCCTAGAAAAGTTGGAGCTGCTCCCCTCCTCTCATTGTTTCATGTACAGAAATGATGTTACACCTATTTAATAAGACCTCCAGAATAATAACCTTACTGAGAGTCCTTAGGAATGGCACACAGGTTTGCATACATTTATGTTTCCTGGCTTCTAGCTCCTCTTTCCTTGCTGTCTGAATAGAAGTGGGCATCACAGAGTGCTGCAACCTGAGCTGGATAATTGATCAATCACCTGTGGCATAAAGCTGGCCTGTAAATCTGAGTTATGGGGTGGATCACAGCACAGAGTGATTGAACAGGTTGTCACTTGGGGCATTATAACAGTTTATGTCTGGTAATATCCTGTAGAATAAAGATAAAATCCGACATAACATCCTAAATTATCATCTGATCAAGAACAGGAGTCTTGGCTGGATGCATTCTGGTATGCAACGAAGTCCACATCGTTACTGTTGGCCATAATTAACTCCCTTGTTGGCAATCTCAGAAAAGAGGATAGGCATTGAATTCACTGTGAATACTTGACTGCTCCAACACCATAAGCAACAGGAGCAAGGCATGCAGTAAACGACATTTCCAGGAGGGGCCAAGAATTACCTGTTGTTGCTGTTAGCTCAGAACCTCTCACTGGGATTAAATAGCAACAACGAAAGTTTTGCTCAGCTCTTTGTTATGGAAAAGAAGGAGCAAAGCAGCATTTCTTACACCTCCACAAAGTGTTTATTGGATTAGATTGATGCTTCTGGGAACAACCTGTTTGCATACGAGCTAAATTCTAGTCTTGCTGAACATCTTCATTAATTAACTCCATCTGGCTTGCCTGCTTTTAGATATAAAAGATATATTGCTTTGATCATTTGATGTTTACACATTTCTTGCAGTTTGGTAAAACAGTGGCAAATACACAATAAATACTGTGCAGAACGAAACAAACAAACAAACAAACAAAAAAATCAACCCTGAAATATGTTGAAAAGACTGCTGAACACCTACAAAATGTAAATCCTGAACAAACGTGGGTTCAGTTCCCTTTGAGGACCACTGAGTAATAATCTAAACACGTGTACATGGTTTCAAGTGTTTTTTACTATCTCTAGTCATTTATAAAGTGCCTCAAGGAGACAGTGGTGTTGCCCCAAAGAACCCATTCCATGCCATTCCAGCCCTACAAGGACTTACGTTAATGGGTTCAAGTGGAAGATGGGGAAAAAGTAAACATGGGGTTTGGACCCTGTGCCCACCCTTCCTTCACCACTTTCCTTGGGGACAGAAAAGGGGATTGACTCTGCTGTCTCTGACTTACCTTTAGGTTTTGGATCTTTTCTAAGACCAGGCTGGCACAAATTGACCAGCTGCCCTTGCATGGGCACCATGATGCTTAGATGACATGGGTTTACGTGATGCGATGCTAAGAAGGATATTTTATCTGGATATTTTAACAGTATGGTTTGCCTTGCCTTCACCCATGAACTGAGTGAAGGGGTGATGTTCCTTCTGACCTTCTTACCCAGTTGGCAGCATCCCTTCCTGATGCCCCGTCACCTCCTGCCTCTCGAGATGCCCTTGCAGGCTTTTAGGAGGCTGTGCAGCCTTCCTGCCAAATGTCACAAATAATGCAGGGTTGGGATTATAATCCCCATGACTGAGGTGTGCAGAGCTTGATCCTATCCCTTTTGCAGAGCCATGAATGCCAGGGGCACCCTGTCCCTGCTGCTCCTTTCTCGGGAGCCCTACAGACACCCCATGATGTGAGCTGTCCCTCAGGCAGCACAGGGATGATGGGGAATGGGTTTCCATGGTGACAGGCAGCACATTGAAAATTTCTCAGCATGTTCTTTTCCCCAGTCTGACCAGCTTGGATGACAGGAGGAGATATGAGAGCTAGTATATAGACCCAGTCCCCTCCATACACACCCCATCATCCCATCCGCCCCATTGACCCCACTGTTGGCTACCAGGCAGCTCTCCCACCTCACAGAGTCATAGAATGGTAGAATCATAGAATGGCTTGGGTTGGAAGGGACCTCAAAGATCATCAAATTTTAACACCTCTGCCACAGGGACAGCCTTCTCTTCTCCATACTGAACAAGCTCAGCTTCTTCAGCCTGTCTTCATAGGAGAGGTGCTTCAGCCCTGTGATCATCTTTGTGACCCTCCTCTGGATCCTTTCCAAGATCTCCACATCTTTCCTATGTTGGGGACCCAGAACTGGACACAGTACTCCAGTGGGGCCTCACAAGGGCAGAGTAGGGAGGGACAATCACCTCCCTTGCCCTGCTAGCCACCCCTCTTCTGATACAGCCCAGGATACTGCTGGCCTTCCAGGCTGCAAGCACACACTGCTGGCTCACATCAAGTTTTCCCATCAATCAGAACCTGTAAGTCCTTCTCAGCAGTGATGTTCTCAAGGGGTTCTTCTCCCAGTCTGTGTACACATCTGGGATTACCCCGACCCAAGAGCAAAACTTCGCAATTTGCTTTGTTGAATCTCATTAATTTCACAGGAACTCACCTTTTGAGTTTATCAAGGTCCCTCTGAATGGCATCCCTTCCTTCTGCTGTATCAACTGCACCACTCATCTTGGAGTCATAGAGGTCCTGTGATCCCCTGTCACTCTGCTTCCCTAGCAAGCACTGCATCCAAATCCCCTCTGTGCATGCCTACTGCTCCCTTTCCAATTGCAGACTTCCCCTGTACCACTCAGTCCTTCTTGATCCCCTTGGTTCACCATCTTCAACCTCTGCATGTGGGCAGCATGCATATGGAACCTCTTGCTTTCCCTCCATCACTCTTTTCTCCATTGCTCCTTCTCACATCTGCATGTATTGTGCATGTCCTGCAGGCAAACACAGCTTTACAGGGGCTTTCTGAGTTTGGCAGTTGCCTAAGATTTAATGCAGATGATTGTCAGAAGCAAGGTTGGATCAACCAGGACCTTTGAACCAGCAGGAAATTTGTTGGCCAACCACATGCATGGAGTCACAGTGAGCTCCTGTCTCTGCTTTCCCTTGCCCTTGCATATCCACATTTCACCTGAGCCATCCCAGCAGCAATGATCTCTGAAACCTCAATCCACAAAGGGACCTCCCCTTCCCAAGGCTGCAAAGAGTCTAAATGCCTCAGGCTCTAAAGATGGGAACGTTGATTTGATTTTCCATGCAGACATCCTTTGACCTTCTTGTGTCCCTTCTCCAGTCATTAGAAATGCAGTTGGATGATTTCCGCCCTTGGTGTTGCACTGGTGCACAGAGAGCTTCAGCAAGGTGGGATTTTCAAAGAGGCTGAAGATGTGATTGATCCCTGCCTATGTCATTGCCATAAGTAACACAGGTAGAGGTCGTTCCCCATCCTTGAGACAGCATAGCTGTGTCCATATACCTAATTTTTCCTTTCCTCTGAAACAGGGTGACCAAACCCAGTGTGTATTTTGAGAAGGTTTCTTGGCCAATGAAGACCTCCAAATGTGGGAGGCTGCTAGCTGTGGTCTGAGCTGTGATGAATAGCCCACCAGCAGCTTAAAAGTATGCATAATTGTGTACTGGAGTTTGATCCTGTGCCCTGACCTTGTCTAGTTTACTATAATAGATGTAGGTTCATATATCTGCTCCTGTCAGGGCAGCAGCGGGTCGCAGTGCTGAATGACAATGGGGTTTCCATTGACCTAAGGACAAATCTGTTCTCAACTGCTGGGCTCTCCCCAGCGGTGAATCCTCACGTGTGCTCTTATGGAAAAGGCAAATATTTATTCTAGTTACTCTGGAGTGGAAATGATTTACGATTTTAATATATACGTAAAAGGTGGTAATGAGGATCTCCCACGATGAAGGTGCAGGGCAAGGGAAAGCTGAAGTTACAGCTATCAGGGATCAGGTCTTGGGTTAGGTAGGCAGCACAGGGCAAAAAACTCTGGGGGAGTTTTGAGGTGTCAGAGCCTGGTAACCTGTGTGCACTTTTTTCCTTCTCTTTCGTAATCAACTCCAAGTTAGTGGAAAGGGATTCATAGAAAATGAGTCTGGACATGGAGGAAAGAGATGCTACTTTGGGTGCATGTGTACAAGAAAGTGAAGGGTTGAAAGCACAGAAAAAAAAGGGAAGCCATATCCTTCCTCACCATAGGACAGAATGAAACCCTCCTCACACTTTCCTGACAGATGTTCAGCCTCTGCTCAGGCTCTGATTTTGTCAATTAAAGGTGTATTTATTTGCTATTATCAAAGCATCTCAGAGCATGCCTCTGTGATTAGCAGCACATGGACTGATCCATGACCCTTCAGTTGCTCTTAGTGGAAGGCCAGTCAACAATGGGTCCCTATCATTGGACCATCAGTGGAGATGAAGGAGGTGGACTTCAAATAACCTGGTCCTGGCATACACAAGCTGCAAACAGCAGCAGTAAGAATCATAGAATCATTAAGGTTAGAAAAGACCACTAAGATCATCAAGTCCAACCATCAATACATCACCACCATGCCCACTAAACCACGTCAAAAGGAAACACATGCAAGGAACCAGTGCTCCTTGTTATGTATCTATTTGTCCTTGTGGGGAACACAGGAATGTTCACAGTGATGTGAACATCAGGTTTTATCCTTTTACTGATTCTTATAGGCTTTTGAAAAGGTGCTGTTTCAGCTCCTCTGTGCTTCATGAGCTTGGGAAATGATGTGAAGGAGCTGCAAAATTAGAAAGTTTGTGGCCTTAGATCCGAGTTTGATTCTGAGCTTCTCATCTGACGCTGGAAAGCCTTGGGATGCTTGGGAGCTGGATTCTTACTGATTTTGGAGGATCTCTCCTTTTGTGGTCCTGGTCAGGATACAAATCAGGTAAATGGGGAGTGTGAGGCTGGCCCAGGTGCCCTTCTCTTCAGCATCATTGAACTCTGAATCCCTACTTCTGCACTATTCCAGGTGAAGATGGTTGAAATCATGATGAAGTGCAAAAGATTTAAGAATATCCACTGGGAGCCTGAAACAAGTGCTCTATGAATCCTTTTGCACTGTTAAGTAACTCCTCCTTACAGCTATTAATTTCTTTTTTGATATTTCTTCCTTTTATTTAGGTTTTTAGAAAAGCTTAGGGTTTGTCTGATAGCCAAGGTCTTAATAAACTTACTAAACTGGTGCACCAGTTGCTTCTTAAGATGTATTATTTGTGAATTGTCCCTGAGAGAGGGATGGATAAGCTTGAACGAGATATAAGGGCATGGGTGTCCAACCTTTTGGCTTACCTGTGCCGCATTGAGTAAAGAGGAATTGTCTTGGGATGCACATATGTAGGTCACTCCAAACATAACACCTTCTGTTTATTTCCATGGAAACAACAACAGGTACAAAGAGCACAATAACACTGATTGAGCAAAATCTCAGCTACGAAACTCCGTTTTTCAACAGTCACCACCATCAGCTACACATTTTCACCAGAGATTACCAACAGCCTTCATAACATACTCATAAATATCTGCACCCGGTGGAGGTGACCCACTGTCATTGCCACCACTGCTGAAATGCATCACCCACTACCTCACTGTGCTCACATTCACTGTTTGCTTTCTACAGACATTCACTAAGCATTGATGAATGTCAGTGGGTGCATTTTTTTCTAGTACTTGATCTAGTGGCTGGCAACCCTGCTTGTGGTAGGGGGATTGGAATTTGATGGTCCTTGAGGTCCCTTCCAACCCATGCCATTCTATGATTCTGTTATTCTATGAATATTGCAAAAGTCCCACTATCAGGTCAAACTGAACACCCAGCCTTGTTGATTCCAGGTAGTGCTTTATTTGCATGCAGATCTGCTAGTCATAGAATGAAACAACTCAAAAGAGAATCAATGCTAAGCAGAGCCTAATAAACCCATGACTGTTGCCTTAATACTCACACAGTCTTCAGAGCAGTCCACCTCATTAGTGGACCAGAGTTCCCTAAGCATCTCCTCCTGTGTCCCATCAGAGCTAGAAAGAAAGTGAGGATATATGATTACCTGTGGGCTTGTTACCTGTTCTCCATCCCCACAATATATTTGGAGACTTGGGGTGCTTGGTGGTTCACAGTTCCCAGAAAGGACCCATTTCCTTCTCCAACTGGATGTCAGGGAGCATCATCCCTGGCAGATTTTGATGTAATATTGTGCTGTTTTATCTATGTATCACTGCTTAATATTTTTTTTCCCCTATCACATACGTGATTGCTTCAATTATCCAACCTTGACTTTGTTGTCCTCCTCAAACCATAGCCATGGGAGTGGTTATCATTCTGTTTTCCCTTCTGCAAAGTGAGGCATTGTCCCAAACAGAGAGCTGCTCAGTGACAATGCTGAAGGCATCTATTTGAGGCATCTATTTGCATCTTAGGGAACAGAGGGAGACCCCACATCTTGATGTATGTTCATCCTCGATTGTATTAATCCAGCTGTTGCCATTGATAAAAAGTGCTGCCAGCTTTGGATTCAAGTGTGTGTCTGAATGTGATAGATGTGTTGATATTTTCTTTCTTTCTACAGTTCAAATGCTTTGCATTGATTTGTGTCTTCGTTTGTATATTGTATGAGAAGCTCAGACTGGAGTCAGCGCTACCTGTCGTCCATCAAACCCCCTGAGTGCTTTGTCTTCATTTTTACTTGGCTGCTCCTTTGTGGGCTTGTGGCCGGGCTTCTGCCAGACAGTGGTGGGTCTAAATCTGCTGCTGGGAATACTTCAAGCTCTCAAAAATATGATGTTAAAACAAACCCTTTGCTTACTTGGGGATCTGGGACTACCTGTGTCCCATGCAGGCTGGTGGGTGAGTTCTATTGGGTGTGTGAATGGTGCAATGCATCTGCGTTTTGATCAGTTCTTTGTAGCCTGGATACAGAGAGATTCACCTCTTCCCTCTTTGGTTTTGCTGTGTACTGCAGCTCGTGATCCCTGGTTGTCCCCATCCCCTCAAAACATGCAGCGAAAGCACAGCGAACATTGGTGCTCATCCTGAAGATACCTCTAATAACTGGTCTAGAAGGATGAGTTAGAATTACTGGGGTGGGAATTTCATAGGATCAAATAATTGTTTGAGCTGGAACACACCTTTAACAACCATCTAGGCCAACTCCCCTGCAACGAACAGGGACATCTACAGCTAAATCAGATGTTCAGAGCCCCAACCTGACCTTGAATGTCTCCAAGGATGGGGCATCCATCACATCTCTGGGCAACTTGTTCCGATGCCTCACCAAATTTCCCTGGGCAAACAACCACCATCCTTACCTTCTTTGCCTGATCTTTGATGAAGATGTTGGTTTTCTCCCATGAGCTAGGTTTTGGTTCTCAAGAAAGCCAGATGAGGAATCTGGAGCATTTGGTGCTCACTGAATGCTCTTTGCTATTTTTCTTGTTGTCCCAGTAACTTTCGGGGTTAGGTGGGTATTTAAAAAAATATATTAAAAAAATAAATAAATACTGCAGTGTTCCAGAAACCAAAGATAACATCAAATTCTCCTCTGGCACAAAGTACATGGTGTCTATCAAATACGCCACAACTTCTGCACACCTTGTGCCCAGCTTAGGAAATCAGTGCCCAACACTGCCCTCGTGTAGGCTCAGGACATGGTCACCTTCTGCATCCATTGCACATAAAACAAGGTTCACATTCAACCCTGACACATTCCTGAACAACCCCTGCCAACTTTTGCATCAGCAATACAGGAAAAGATGTCCAATAGGAAATACCTTTAGGACAATGCAGTATTGAAGGTACCCACAGTTGCTCCCAGCTCAGTCTGGCAAGCAAGAGCCTTAAGACCACCTCAGACCAGTGATGGTATATTGAAAAACTAAACTGAGAAACAAAGCTGGCTGCAGCCATGCTGGAGTATGTGTGTGCATGTGTTTGGACCACCATCCAGCACCAATCCTCATCAAACACAGTGCTTATTCAAATACCATCACTTGTCCATGTACAAAAACCAGCAGACCTCTCGCTGGTGTTATTCTGGATCCAACCAAGAGCGATTTGCACAGGGGAACTAATTGCTCCCCGTGTTGGGAGCTGTGGCAGAAGAGACAGGAGCTCAGTTTTCCTTCCCCTGTGGTGATGTGCTGAGGCTCTGTGTGATCTCTGCTAATGTATCAGTGTTGCTCGGGAGACAGAAAACACTTTCTGAAAATGGTTGTGAGATGAAAAAGATCTCCAATGAGAAATAACCCCCCAGGTCCCCTGTTTGGAAGCCCTAAGATAAACTTTCCCCTATTAAGCCAGTATGACATCTCTTGGTGTGGTTTTGGAAGTATGTACCAAGCGACAGTAAGGCTTTATGTAACATTAATAACAGAATCACAGGATGGGTTGGGTTGAAAGGGAACTTAAAGTCCATTGAGTTCCAACCCCATCCCATGGGGAAAGTTGCCACCCACTGGATCAGGCTGCCCATGGCCCCATCCAACCTGGCCTCGAGTACCTCCAGGGTTGGGGCATCAGTTTCAGTGAGGAACCAGTGCGTTGGAGGACTTGCTGAGGTTGCAGCTGGCAACATCTTGGGGCTGTCTGCCTCAATTCGTTCTCTGCTTGTGCCTGGATGGTGTCTGTATAATGAGGGATGTGAGCTGTGGGATATGTGTCCGTGCTGGCAAAGCCATAAGCAAATGGAGCTAAAGAAAAGGTCAGATCTGCATGCTGAAGACCACAGATCTCAGAGCTCAGTTACTGGAGGGAGAATCAATCCTCCCATTACAGTGATAATTTTGAGTTGCCTCTCTCCTTACTGCCCAGGAAGCTTTATTACAAGTATCGATTAAGCTTTATTTATTAAGTACCTGTGGTAGAAAAAGGAAAAGACAAGAAACAGCCCCCACTTGGAGGAACTTGCAGACAGAGCCCTTGTGAGTCTGCCCCAACGTTAGTGGGCTCTGTTCTGCTGCCTTTGGGATGGGTGAGGGGTCAGAGGTGCAGGGCCTCAGCTCTGCTATAGTTAGTACACATCGCCTCCATTCAGGGTGTGTTTTGTGTTTGCTTCTCTTGAAATTCTGCTTTGTTGGTTGCTTTTTTTTTTTTTTTTTTAATGTTTGTTTGTTTTAAGATGAATTAATTTGACGGTTGAGGGGTTTTCCAGATTAAAATCTTTCTTTTTCTTTTTTTAATTTCAAGGGATAGGTTTGAAGCTTTAGAAGGGTTTGGTCTTATGTAATGACATTTCATTTGTTTTTTTACAGCAAGAGGATAAGCTCTTTAAAGACCTTACCCCCTTAAAAGACGCATCTTCCAGCATTCTTGCTTGCTTTATCATGTCTGTCCCCAGGCAATTCTGGCTCTTTCACCCAGCAATGGGACTAGTGTTCAGTGTTTGCTGAGAGCAGAGCGTTTGGTGCTGTTCCTCTGACAGACAGCCACGGGTATGGGACCCTATCTTGCACAAACCCATGTTCACCTTTGCACTGATCTGCAACATGTAGCTTAGCAACCATCAAATCCTCCACAAATCCTCCTTTGCCAACATTTACACACTGCAGAGGAGATGGGGACGGCTGAGCCTCCCGACTACAGTGAGCATTCAATATGTGCATGGGCAAAGAGATGCCCTGTCTGTGGACAATACCCTGGAAAGGATGGGTTCTGTTGGCACTACTGCATCCAGCAGAGCAAATTCTAGCCTGTTCAAGGGATACAGCCAAATACCCCAGACTAATAGCCTGGGAAAGCTGGCAGGCACAGGAAAGTGTGCACAGGTAGATGCTCGACTTGCAGTACATGCAGGGAAACCCCAGCTTCAGCTTTCTGGGATACAACTGAGGGATTTTCCAGCATAAGGAGAACCTTCCCCCCAAGCCCTAGGGGAAAACAAGGTCTGACCTATTTTTATCTCAGAAACTAACTGCAGATGAATACTTCATTCCCCAGAGAAAAGCACATTTTCCAGGCCAAATGTGACATGTCACATGGGGAAGGATGTGGTTTTCTACCCTGAAGTATAAAACTTGTCTATCTCTGACTGCATGAGGCTGACTTGGTGTTTGCAAAAATGTAAATATATTTATCTTGAAATTCAGACCAAGCAGACAAGGACTGGCCTGGCCTCAGTTCAGATTGTCCTATACTCCCTAATGGGACAAATATCTGGGTTGGTGAGCTCAGTGCATGTTGCCTGCAGTGAGCTAATGGTCACAGATGAATATAAAATGAGACTGGATAATTTTGCTAGGTGAGATGGTGCAGAATAAGGAAGGAGAAAAAGAGCAAATGCTAAAAGAACGTAGCTCATCTGAAGTAATCTTTGCAATGATTAAAAGTTGGGGTAATCACAGAATCCTTAAGGTTGGAAAAGATCATCTTGTCCATCCATCAACCCATCAACACTTTCTACCGAAGCAGTACTTTCCATCATCATGTCAATGTACTCCATTACAGACTTCACTCATACAGCCATGATGGTGACTGTGAGCATCTCCTGCAGCTCTGCTTGCAATCAGACCTCGCTTTTGCCTTGCAAAGGCTAATTCTGGCTTTGCAAAGACCCCACATGGTGCCAGCCTGGACATTCAGGTGCTGGTGGCCTTCTGCCACCAACAGAGTGTCTGCTAAAAGATTGCATCAATTTTGTTTCCATTGCATTGAAGGTATCTGTTCATCCTTCAGCTTCGAATCGTCATGCCCAAGGACTTTCAATTACATTTCCCCCTGAGTTCATTTGCTTAGATAGCTGAGCCTCTCCTGTCCACTCTGATGTCTGCTGCAACTGCACACCTACAACACCAGTGATGTTCTCAGCAGAAGGGTTGAAGCAACTGACTATATCAGAGCTGTGCTTAACCATGGGCTTACGTTTTCCTGAGCTGCTTTATCCTCCCAGGTACTGTACTCTGACCTCTAATGTGCCAAGAGAAGGGGAAGGACATCAAGCTGCCAAGGCTTAGGCCACATTTGGAGGTTTTTTTTGTATTCCTGGGAAGTAAAAGGGTGAGTGAAGGGGAATATGGATTTCCTTTGTTTTCTTCTTTGTCTGTTTATTAAAACATTTCCCAGCCTCTTTTTTCTTTAGAAGGGAACAAACAAGCGAGATGTACTAGCATGCATCTCAGGCACTGAAGTGCTCTGTGTCAGGAGATGACCAAGATACTTTTTTCTTGCCTGGGTACCCAAGGTTTCTAAGCACGCTGAAGTTTCCTGGGCACATATCAAAGCACAATAACACAAAGGAGAGTACGAAGAGCAAAGACGAAGAGGGAAGGAAGGTGTGGATTTTTTCATCCTTTTCATCTGGGTCTCACAAGGGTTTTTGGTCAACCAGAAACTAACCCATGGGGCTTGAATGTGTGCCCTCCTTTAGAAACTGGTTACCCAAGTCAAGGTAAAGTGGCTTTGGGGAGTGTTTATTGACCCAGCAGATCCTTGTGTCTTGCAACACACAGCAGTCCAGTTGATCATCCACTTTGATGTGCCTCTTGCTACTTTTTTGTGGACATGACATAATCCAGCCTGCTTCAGACCTCTGCAACTATGCTTTGATACTGGAGCTGGAGTTTGGAATCAAAGGGCACAGCCCAAACATGAATACAAACACAACTCCCCTATGGCTACTGGTTTAGTAACCATCACTTCGGGTGGTTTTAGTTCATGTGGTTGGTATGTAGTATTGTACTGTCTGTTGTTCCATAAGACACAGCCAAAGGTCCGAGAGCATTTCTCTAATCACTTTATTCCATGGTGGGTAAGGTATTTACTGTTCATTCTTTATTTCATTTGTTCCTCATTCCCTTCAGATTAACTCTTTGGTGGGTCATTAGAAAATCACACAGCAAAGCAGGCAATCTGGGAAAATGTTGGAGCTGCGTGAAGTGGGAGTATTCTAACTGTGAGCCTTTCCTGACTAAACTCTGGAGCCAGGAGATGAAGGGTTTGAATGCTCATTTACTGGCAGCACTTCTTAATGTGTATTGTGGTTTGGCAGATATAAACACTAGGATTTGAAATCACTGGATATATAAAAACTGTGTCATATTTCATCTATATTTTTTTTTTCACCTCCATTCCCAAACTGTGGTCTGGGATTCCCATGAATGGAGAAGGCTGCATATTGGGTTGGCAAAATGAATGGGCTTGTCCACCACTGTTTTCATTTAATTATTAACTAAGAAAAACTAGATCTGAGTATCTTGGTACATGCAGCAAACATTTGCAAGTTCTTTTTCATTAGACCAAAAGCCAAGCCTTTAGTTATTTATTTCTTTCTTTATTAATAAAATAAATATCAGACTGTGATCACAGTGATGAGTTGAAAGGCAGAGAGTGGGAAGACAGGACCAGAAATAACAAATTGCCCTCCAGTTAAAGTATTCAGTGGGAATGTACCCAACCATGGATAATTGGCTCTTCTGGTGTAATACAGCTTTGGATGCTGTACACAAAGATACGAAAATTCCTGCTGAAAGTTCCATGTAAACCTTCCCTTGAAAACTGTTTGTTTTGAAATAGTGGCATTTTGCAATATATAATCATACCACTGAAAAGGTCCTATTGGAATATTTGCAGTGAAGTCTCCAGAGCCTGTGTATTAATCCAGGTAGCATGTTCGTTTTTATCAGGTTTATTCTCCCCTAGAGGCTGAGCCAAAGAGCTTCCAATTTACACAGGTCATTAGTGATTTATATGATAATTGGATCTAAGTTGATTTTAACTATTTGCTTTAAATCTCTAGGGATTTGTATTCTTAGACATTTTAATGCCACTGAAAATTTCACTGATTAAGCAAAGCCGAGTATATGTACTTAATTAGTCCTGAAACCAATTAATCCTTTGTTGGTCAAATTTTTCTTGTATCTGGACCTTGGAATGCATTCTAATAATGTGGGCATTGACCTTTTAAGGGCTGGAGAGTAGAGGCAGCCCATTGCCTGTATCCATCCTGGGGGATAACACCCCTTTCCAGGACGAAATTATGATCAACTCTCTCTTCCCCTGATCTTTCTGGCACCAAATGGTCTGGAATACAATCGTGAGTGATTATCTCAAAAGAAAGGTAATTATGGACCTGATGATGAAGCAGCTGGCAAGCCCTGCTCTCCTCAAGGCAATAATCCCGGTTGAAAGCACCTAAGTGTCTTCCTGCTCTAATGTCAGTATCCCAAAGGATGTTTCTTGTTCTGGGATCCATAGATTACCTGTGGTTGTCCAAAATTTGGACACAACAGTTGTGACATCTTTTTCATGTGTAATTCATGTTAGTGCCCTTTATCAGTCTCATACTACAGAGTGGGGATGCTTCCTTCCCATCCCTGCAGGACCACTTCAGGGTGGTGATAATGTGAAGTGACAACACCACCTTTCTGCTGAAGGTGACCGGTGCCATCAAAGGCAGGACCCAAAAGGATGCTGGTGGGATGAGCATCACACGTGCACTAATAATGTGCTGTTGTATTACTACATCTGGACTGTTCCATTTTTGTTCACAACTAGATTTTGAGTGAACAGCTGAACTATCAGGGAAGGAAGTCAGAGGGGCCTGAGACTTGTATGAACAGGAGACTGTACCTGTGGGTTGGGTTTGGCAGCCAGAAAGAGTGCTGCTAAAATTATGTTGATTTTTTTTTAAATAATTTTGATTTGAGATGTTTTATTCCTTCCTAGATTACAATTTAAAATGGCTTTCCCAAATGTATATTTGGTACTTTTTAGTTTGTTCATGGTTCATGGCAATAAGGGATGTGATTTAGTGGGCATGGTGGTGATGGGTTGGCTGAAATGTTTCCATCTAGCCTTATGTCATCTGTATGAGTTCCCCATCCCACAATTATGTTGTTTTTTTTTTTGCTTTAGATTGGTTGAATCCCCACCCCCTCTTTAATGGGTTATTTAACTTGTCCCTTTTCCAGGAGTCATGATTAATAGTACTGTAAACAATGACTGTAATGTTAAAGCAATACCTTGGTCTTCTGTAAGAGAGGGCTTCTATATGGACTTGCACCAGGGGAGGACTGCAGGTCTGTGGAACTGCTGATACCAGAAGACAAAAGTTGGAAAGAATGTGGGAGTTGGCACCGCTTCACAAATGGACTAAATCCGTTTCATAATCCATAGATGAGAGGAGAGGAAATGGGGCAGGGAAGGAAGGGGAACAGCTGGAAGGTGGGAGGTGGACAGGAGCTGGGCAGAGATGGTGGCAGAAGTGGGTGCTGGCAGGAGCAGTAAGTAGAGGGACAGCAATAAGGCTGATGTCCCCCAAGATTAGGATTTTAGGCTCAGTATAGTAATGCAAGTTCCAGATTGCATCATCCACCCTTTGATCCTCCTACTGCTCTGAGCACTGCCAGTGGATATTCATCACAGCAGGGTACGACCCCAGGCAACCCAGGAATAGACAGAGTAACTCATTTTGCAGAGGGTTGGGGAGGAAGTCCTCAATGGAGCCAAGAATAGAGCCCCAGTCCCTCAGCCCCCAGTCGCGTGCCTTCTCCCCTCCCCTATTCTTTCTTCTGTCGAGCAGCAACACAAATAGCTGGACACATCAAATCCACTGAGATCAGGAGCTGAGCCAAAGGTCAGGGCTTGGGCACAAAGATGCTTCTGTTTACAAGCCACTAATCTGGGTTGCTGCTGAGCATCAAAGTTGGGTTCACCATACAGATGAGGCCCGGGGTGGGAGGTCACAGCAGTGTGATGGTTAGCTGCTTTGGGGAAAAGAAACTTGGAGACATAGGATCATGTGGAGACAAAAGAGTAGAGATGGGCAAAGTTACATAGCTATCACTGGGGCAGTGTGTCTCATTGGCTCACCTGCTCAAGCCTTCATCCCAGTGCTGACATTTGCACACCTGAGCACTGCGGGCATAGAATCACAGAATCATTAGGATTGGAAAAGCCAATAATGCCCTCTGTCATTCAGAGAAGGCATACACCTCCACAACCTGAGCATCCATCTGTGGAGATGTCTACAGTGTGACGCCCATCATTTTCAAGAGAGGGTTTAAAGGAGTTTGCCAGGTTTCAGCCACATGGAGGAACTCTGTGGTTCCACGTCAGGTCCAGCACTATGACCTTCACTCATATTTCCTCTGTGACCAGAGGTCTTTGTCTTTGAGAGATGCAAAGGATTGTCCTTCTGATCAAGGCAGATTTTAGAGGGTCCCATGTGATAACTATAATCAATGGGACACTCAACCAGTGTAGATTTGATAGAGAGAAATGGTAGGGAGTTCAAACAGGGAAAGGAAACAGAGTTAAATAATGGCGTGAAGCTACATCAGGGGAGGATGAGGCTGAGTGTTAGGAATCTTCTTCACAAGAAGGCAATGGGTGTGGGACAGGCTCCCCAGGGCAGTAGTACAGCCCTTAGCTGTACTATATATATAATAACATATATAACAACATTATCAGACACAGAGATTGCATTTGAGTGATGCTGTGTGGAGCCAGGAGGAGGACTCTGTGATCCTTGTGGGTCTCTTCTGACTCAAGATATTCTATGGTTCTATGATTAAATCTACAGAAGCACATCATAATACTCTGCTGGTCTTGAGATTTTACTCAGGGTCTTTGTAACATCTCTTCAGGTAAACCACACGATGACAAAATACTCCATGCAGGCCTTCACCATCTTGGCATGTTATCTCAACAAAGGGCTTTGAGGGAGTCCCTAGAAGACAGGTTTATGGGTCAGTGACAAGGGATTGCCTACTGCAGTGTAGCTTCTTGATCCCCTCTCCACCACTCAGAGCTCTTTAGTCACCATGCAGAGAATAGGATCACAGAATGACATCAAGTTGGAAGGAAACTGTGTCCATCCCCTCCCCAGCAGGGCCACCCATAGCAGGTTGCAAAGGACCACATCCAGGTGGCTTTGGAAAATCTCTAAGGAGGAGAGTCCACGGAGCAATACTCCAGAATTTCACATCTTGAGCTCAGATTTCAGCATTTGTTGTTTGCAAACAGCAAAGCAAGCTTTTAGTCACAGAAGATGTGTGTAAATCATAGGATCATTTAAGTTGGGAGGGACATTTAAAGCCTATCAAGTCCAATTACCCTGCAATGAACAGGGACATCTAACACTTTTTATTCCACCCCTGATAACTGTCCCCACTGTTCAGGTTAGGAGAAAGAGGAGCCTGCCCAGTACTGAAAACCTTCATTCCTACATGTCCAGCTCCTTCCCTGGCCTACTCCCAAGTCCACCTGAACCCTCTGTGAGCTCATCCTGTGTGAAGCTTTGAACTCCACATTACAGGACAGAATTTGGCTGGCACAATCTGGTCAGGGGCTTCTGTGACCACTGACCACCTCTTAGTGACCTGGTGCCACATGAGCTTGACACCATTTGAACTTGTTGTCGGATATGGAGATGAAAGAGCACAGATCCGTTTGCCAAAAAGCCAGTGGCACTGTCACAACAGCTACAGGTGAAAGCACGTGTTGGATTTACTCTTGCAGACTGTGCTCTTTGTCAGTCAGTGTGGAAGGAGCCAAATTACAAAATGCAGCTAGAGAATACATTATCCAGCATGCAGCCTCTTGTCCTCCATCCAGCTGGAGTGTGCTCAGCTTTAATTCACTCCCAAGTCTGGCTGCTTCACCTGCTCCCACGTGTTGGTTGCCATTAGAAGTCCTCTTCTAGGATGTCTGAGAGCTGTTGTTTATTATCCATAGGAAACTGTAAGGAGAAATCTATAGTTGCAGCTTCAGTGAAAGATAATTCACAAGGGCTTGCCTGGTGGAGCTGGGAGCTAATGCTGTTAAAATGCAACTCTTTCTGCAAAAAGCAAGTCTTTAATGACTCTCAGATGTAGCTTATACAACAACCACACCACTTTTCTCCTGTCCAAAGATCCGGATTTTGCTAAATTGATTAACTGCTTAGTGAACTCTCCCATTGTGGTGGCCAAGCTCCGACCCTGTAATGGACCAATTAAAAGGTCATCGTTACTTAAGGTTGCAGCTTCCTTACATGAGAGCTTTCACACTCCCGTCTGGCACTGAAGGCATATACCAGCATTTTAATGTGTTAATAATGCAGCAATAAATTAATCTTTCTGATTCCTCTCTGCTTTCTGGAAGGAACTGAAGAGTTAATATGAGAGATGCTTGCAAAGCCAGGAGACAAAGACAGAAATAAAAGCTTGTTGTCAAGGCTTTATCACTAACCAAACTCCTTGCAGAGAGATACCTGGAGAGATACCTTGTCACCTGGTCCAGTGCTAAGAACCCAGGCTAGATTCACACTGGGAGTCTCCTGCACCACTAAGGTGTTGCTAGAAAAGGCATTTCATTTGGTTCCTAAGCAGCATGAAGCAAAAATTTCGTGCCAGGACTTCTTTATTACACCCTGATCCTGACCCATCTCAGAATGAGAAGGATCTTAATTACTTGCATGCAGGATATCCCTCCATCCATAGTTAGAGCTTGATGTCTACTGGCAGCAGAGCCCAAGGCGTTTTGCTGTGTTACAGCTCTTTGTACCAAGCCACCCAGATGGCCAATTTCAGGGATGCCTGTTGTCCTCCAGGCTGCTTAAAGAAATCCTGCTGAGCACAAAAGATCATAGAATCATAGAATTGTTTGAGTTGGAATGGAATCTTAAAGGTCATCCAGTCCGACCCCCTTGCAATGAACAGGGACACCTACAACTCGATCAGGACTCTCCCATCCTCTTTTCTGTTTTTCATTTGGCAAACAATGGGAGGGTTAATTCCTAGCAGAAACATTACAATCCTTCCGATGTCCCCTGCCTGTCTGGGCCCTAACCTTGAATGATGCACCCTTTGGTCCCAAGGGGCCTCCTCTGATTGATTGATCCCTATCTAAGTTGGTGGATGAGGGAGGATATTTACTACGCAGCAGAGAGCCCTTCAGAAAGATGTTTTATTAAGGCTACTCACAAAACAGGAAATGCAATAAAACACCGAGAGACAAACGAAGAGAAGTAAATATACCATCCTGCCTATTGGGCCTGCCTCACAGCTATAATATACTGGCCAGTGCGCTCACATAGGTCACTCTTTGGCCATCACCTGAAGAAAGGAATAGCTTCTGTTTTCCAGCTGATGTATTGACCCAATAAAAGGTGTTATTACATTGCCCATCACCCACTGACTATAGGAGAGTGTTTTGAGGAGAGTGATGACTCCCTTTGGAGAGTCACAGAGCAGGAATAAGCATGTGCGTACGCGAGGATGTCAGTGAGACAGAGATATTCCCTTGTCTGGAAGGAGCAGGGCTGGTTTGCTTTGGTTGCAGTATAACTGGAGCAGCTCCTCTTTCCTGAGGCTGAGCTTGAGGTGGTTGGGGAAAGGGGAGCAAGGCCCTTTGCCTTTATAATTGAGGTGCAATCTAGTATCAGTGGAGCGAGTTTAGGTCACAAGAATGGATACCCAGAGAGCTTGTTTCATTGATGCAGTGCTGGGCCCCACTGCAAGTTCCCTGCACAGTATGTGCTTCTTCCATTGTAATGGGGAGGCTGGAGATTTAAGAGCTTCTGTTGCTGTTTACTTGATATGATGACTTTATATATGAAATGCATGAGCAGCCCAATCCTCTGTACCACTCCTGTCCTTCTCCACCAGTACTCCAAATGTCTCTGCATCTTTCCATTTCCTCTGTTCCACAACTCTTGGCATGGAGAATTTGTGTTGCTTGTAGGTTGGAAAGTGACTTCACGTCTTGGCCAGCATGTGAAGTGATGGATAAGCACTTTTCTCAAGGAGATTTTGGATTTTTTGGATTTTGGATTCTTTTGGATAAGCCATCTTATGATTCCATGGTTCTGTAGTTCTATAAGATGGACCAATTGTGTTGTCCCATCAGTGGGTGTTTTGCTGCATGGTTTCTGCAATGGTGATGCCATCAGTAGGGACTCAAGTGTCCTGAATGACTTCCTGCTGTACAACCTTGCTCCCAACATCTGTTACAGTGATTATGCATAACAAAGTGCTGGCTAATGCAAAAGCATAGACATAGTTCTTCTCTTGATAGTGCTATCCTCCCCTCCTCCCCTTCTACATCACACACTTCAAGGTATAACACACAGGAATTAGGTCGACGAGGCTCTGTTCCCTGCTCTGGAGGTATATAGATTACACCAAGGGACACATGGGTGATTAGTAAGTGCCGATAATCTTATTCACTAAAAATGCTCCTTTTGAAGATTCAAATGGTGCTCATGAGCTTTGTGATGCAAGGAGGAGTGTAGAGACAGAGGGAAATGCTACATAATTCAATTCAGAGCTTTTGTAGCCAAACGCATGGGAAATGCCATGGTAATTATAAAGCTTGCTGCACATTTCCAGCTCTTTGTGCCTGCGAGGCTTGAAAACAGTGCTCCCCCCCTCTTGTTATTATGTTTTATTTTTTTTATAAGGGTTCATATTAAATATATACTTTATATACATGCAAGCACATGCACACTGAAAGGAACTAATAACAGCTTTAAATTCCAAGTGGATTTTCTCTTCCCGTAAATCATGGAGTAAATTTGTTCTAACAGCCCAAAGCAACATCCTGCTCCCCAGCCCACCACCTCGCTGGCTGGAGGGAGCAGTGTGGGGGTTGTGTGCAGTTCCCACTGATCAACCAGGACTCCACAGCCAGCCCCCACACCCCAAAAATGTTTGCAGCAGAGGTCACAGCTGGTTCAGCAGCAGCCTGGGGTAATTGCTGTCAAGTTGTTGTCTACAGCCCAAAGGTGAAATAGAGAAGAAAAAGAGAGAAAGAGAAGAAGAAAGAAGAGAGAAGCTGGCAGGACAGGAGAGCTAATGGAAGAGCTTCTAATGTTTGCAATCTGGATGAAAGCTCATTCAGAATGGTGGTTTTTAGTTACCCCTAATGACTCCCCATGCTGCTGTGTATAAAAGCAAGTACCAAATATATTACAAATATACTCAAGGTGACATGCTGTCCAAATGCAAACATGTAGAGTTCTCTTCTCCCCCTTGTTTTCCATTTTCTCCCATTCTCACCTGTCTTTAGCTCTAACACTTCTTCTAAAGGCACTGGAAAGGGGCAGAGAAGGACCCACCCAGAGCTGGACCTGGGCATGGTCTCATGTTGCACAATAGGGATTTTAGATTGGGTATTGAAGGATTTCTTCATGGAGAAGGTGGTAAAGCATTGGAACAGGCTGCCCAAGGAAGTGGTGGAGTCCTCATCCCTGGAGGAATTTAAGAACTGTATTGATGTGCCACAAAGAGACATGGCTTAATGGTGTGACACAGTAGATCAGGCTGATGTTGAACTTGATGATCTTGAAGGTCTTCTCCAACCCAAATTAATCTACAATTCTCTGGTGGTATCAGAGCTGGAGCACTGGAGAAACCAGAGAAGTGCCATCACATGCATCCCTGTGCAAAACTACAGTGAAACTGGCCTCTTACTTCTCCTACCTCCAGGAGCCAAGCTCCACTTCACCAGCCTCCATCCAGGCCCCTCAGAGCCTGGGGATCCTTCAGCATTTTCCTCTTAGGATATGATACACAATTGAACTTACTGAGCATTGCTGCATAGAGATTCTGCTTCTTCTTTTTGTACATCTAATTGTAGATGGATGGAAGCAGTAGCTGGGACATCATGTTCCTTTCTGAGCTTGTTACATTATGTAGTTTAAGAGCATGGTCACATGATGAGTGCTGGGGTATCTAAACTAATTTTCTCAAGTCCTTGGAGGCACAGGTTTGCACGTGTTTGCTGGATGAGCTGAGGACTGCAGAACAATGTGTACACCATAATTTCAACACTGTGGGCTCTAGGAAGGGATACTCTTTTTGTTCAAGCAGTTATGATTCTCCACCAGAGCAAAAAGATTTGAGGTCTGTTTCCATGCCCACAGATTCAAGAGTGTTCATGAGGGCAGTTGGGCTTTTCCGGATGGCAATGGGTTATGAACTAGAAAGGAACAATTCATATTCCTATGCCCAGACCCCTGGAACAGTTAAGGGCTGAAGGTTTTCTCTCTGTTTTGTTAATCTCCTTCTAAATTGGTTCACATAGTTTTGTACTTTGCCTACCTGTCTGTTTTCCTATCCACACACAACATTCTCTGACCCAGACCAGCTGGCTAGAGACCACGATCCCAACAGCAAGAAGTGGGAACTGTTGGATACCAACAAGAAAACCACTGCTGAGTCGCTCCAAGCCAGCACATCCTCCATGTGTCAGAAATACTTGGTCAGAGAGATCCAAGACAAGCCATGTACTCTGCTCAGTTCATCCTCTACCACTGCTCCTCCCTGCAAACACCTCCCTCGCCCAGTTCCCCTAAAGACAGAGAGGTAAGTGTGATATAATAGGCAGAGCCGTGAACTAGAAAGCTCTGAGAACAGGCAGAAATTAATTCAGCAGTTCAAGGGATACAATTGAGAATCAACCAGAACATCTCAGAAATTGCTGCTGGCGACTCCACAGTTGTTCTGAAGAATGAGAAAGGTATTGAGCAAATCTGGGTTGTGCTGTAAGAAAGGTACTGAATAAAGAAGCAAAGTGGAAATGGCATGAAAATGCTGGGAGGATGCACTTGTGTGGAAATGCAAGTTATACTTGGGAGGGAGGGTTCATCAAGTCCCAGTAAAGGAGAAGGAGTGAAGCTGAGAGCCACTTCTAGCCACCTCCGGCTCATGTAGCTAGAAGACATGCTCTTGTGTAGACATTGTCCTGCTAAAAAGGCTATTGGGCTGGGAGGAACAAGAGGCAGCTTTTGGTTTTGCCACAATTTTCTGTTGTCATTTTGTGGAAGGACTGTAGAATCAGGAGCTGGATTTAACACGGAAAACTCGTAGATAGTATGTTGATGTTCTGCTCTATACAGAGTAGAAGTTCGTTGATACCAAAGTGAAACACAGAACTCTGGAACATCTTAATGACAAAATGGGATGGCCATGCCTATAATTTCAGCTTGCACTGGAGTTCATTGGAGGGACACTTCTCTGCAGAGAAGGACCTGGGTGCCCTGCTGAGCAACAGGTTGACCATGAGCTAGTAGTGTGACCTTGTAGCCAACAGTATCCTAAAGCAACAGTATCCTATTCCAAAGAGCATGGTCAGTAGGTTGAGGGTGGTAATCCTCCCCATCTACTCTGTCCTGGTGATGTCACATCTGGAGTTCTGTGTCCAGTTCTGGGCTCCCCAGTTCAATTAAGTCAGTGAACTACTGGAGGGAGTCCAGTGGAGGGCTACAAAGATGACAAGGGACCTGGAGAAGCATCTCCCTTAGGAATAAAGGTTGAGAGGCCTGGGGCTGTTCAGCCTGGAGAAGTCTGAGAGAGGATCATATCAGTGTTTATGAATATCTAAAGGGAAGGAGTGAAGTGGATGGGGTTGGGTTCTTCTCAGTATTGCCCAGTGACGGGACAAGTGGCAATGGGCACAAAGTGTAAGACATCTGAAAGTGAGGAAGAACTTCTCGGAGGGTGACAGAGCCCTGGAACAAGCTTCCCAGAGAAGTGGTGGAGACATTAACAACACACCTGGACACTTTCTTGTGCAGCCCATGGGGAACTTGCTCTAGCCAAGAGGGCTGGACTGGTTGATCTCCTGAGGTCCCTTCCAACCCCTACAATTCTGTGATTCTGTGTCACCTGCAAGATCTTGTGGTGAAAGTGACTGTGTGCTTTGGGTGCTATGGAAGCTCCCCAAGCTTTGTTGTCAAGGTTGTTCTGTGAAGGCAGCCTTAGCACCTCTGCTTTCAGGCAGCACAGAGCCAATGTGCCATCATAGTGCTGCTGAAACATGAATCTTTCCCACAGTGCAAGGTCCCAACAGCAGATGGTTATTAAAGATCCCATGCTACTTTCAAAAGGTAACTCCAAGCTTTAATCTTGGCTCGCTTTCCTTTTACTGGGTTTCTTTTTTTCTTAGAGGAAACCCCGCTATCTCCTCTGAAGTATAATTTGAATGTGGCATTTGCTCTTAAACTTCTCCCACATTGTACCACCAAGAAAACCATTTCAATAATGACATATTAGTGCCTATAAGTGCTCTAAAGTGTTTTAGAAAACAGGCCTAAGTGCTTAATTTACCTTAAGGCACCCCATGCATCCCCCCAACAGATCAGAGATTCTTGTATTTTCCTTCTAGTTGCTCAACAACTAGAATTGTCCTGTACTTTTATGCCCATAATGCCCAGCATGATTTAAAAGCCTTTTTTTTTTTTTTCCATAGTGCCTTGATGATTTATAGACAATGAGATTTTATCAGTAGAGAACCACATTAAGAAAATGCTTGTTAATTATCTGCTGGTTAATATGATAATTTAGCAAAAAAAAACCTCAACACCTATTAAGAGCTTCTAATTAGGTGAAATGCTTCTCATTTTTAACACACAAAGTGTCCAAGTTAATGAGGTTCACCTTCGATTTGTAGCTTGCTCAGAGATTAAAAGCTCCCTCCGTTTGTAGCTCTTCACATCGCTCCATTCGTAAAAGCAGACACAAGCCAAGCTTGAATACCTGACTGCTGCACTACCGCTTCAAAGGTGAGATGACAAAAATCCATCTCCCTTCATGAAAGCCTTTCCAACCCAATGCACCTCTCCCTCCATCCCCTGCTGTTTCTATTTTTGCAGAGCTGGCAAGACTGCAGTGGAAGTTAGACGGGACCAGAAGCAAACCAGATGCCCACAGCGTTAGGGACAATTTGAGGACTGCTCTGCCAGCTCCATGTCATCGAGACCAACCTCTGATGTCACTGACATCAGTGCAAACCTGACTAAGTCCACTGAAACATGTGGAGTTCATCACTTCCAGAAAATTCAGACTTTGGCTACATGGGAAGAACACGTTTCTTTATTTCTCTGATTGAGATAGGTTATTTTTGAGGGTAAATCTGGTATATGTGACAACTTAGGTAACTTTGTCCTAGGGTCTGTGGTGGGATGGAGATCTGTGATGGGATGGATTTAGGAGGGATTTTATTTAAAAGAAAGGGGAGAATGACTTTTTATGTGGTCTAATATTGATAGGACAATTGGGGAACTAAAGAAGGGAAATTTAGGTTAGATGTTAGGAATACATTCTTCTCTCAGAGGGTGGTGAGAAGCTGAAACAGGCTGCCCAGAGAAGTGGGTGCCCCATCTCTGGAGGTGTTCAAGGCCAAGTTGGATGGGATTTGATGAGAGGCAACCAGTCCCTTCCAATCCAAGCCATTCTATATTTCTATGATATTATGGTTCTATGATTTTGCTGTCTGGAAAACTGTCCCCTTCATGAGTTTCACTCTATAAGCATAATATATGCAAATACTACACCTTGCAGAATGTGTTCAGATACAGCTTCATCCATTTTTCCTCTTTCTGGTCATTTTCTCCTGGAGGCAGCCTTGTGATTCTGCTGATGCTTTTTTTTTCTGCAGGATGGCAACTTTTTCACAAAGTATGTTTAGAACTTGACTGTACAGGCTGGGTAGGAGCTGCTCTTTAGGAATTATTTTGCAATTCAGAAGTACATTTTAGCCATTTCGTCCAGCTTGAAAATGCTCTTAAGCCCTGGGGAATGCTTTTAAATTCCACCTCTGTTTCTTCCTTGGGCATTTTGGGGCAGACAGCAAAATTCCCATGGTGGGAAAAAAAGATCACGTGAATGCTAAAGTGCTGCCTAGGACATGACTGTGACTGAACATTTTAGGGAAAATATGCACAATCAGACTCCTCTACCCCAAATTAAGACTTCCCATTTCCATGATTATTTTTTCCTCCTACCAATCTCTACCACCCACAAGGAATATTCAGGTCAACTTAGTATAAACCAAGTGATAAAAAGAAATTCCTTCATCTTCCCCCTTTACATCCTTCCTTTTCATCCTTCAGCTATTCAACTCGTGCCTCTATCTGAACAGATCAGCCAGTTTAATTTCATAGCGGCCCGTGGATTAAAGATCGTATCAAGACTCAGAAATGACGGCGATAATCAGATTTGTGAGGGCCCTCGTTTATCTCACTTGGCAAGTTGCAGCTCAGATAAGCTCCACGCTGATGTGAAGAGCTCTTTTTATTTTGGTTTGCGTTGTGTTGTTTTTTTGTTTTTTGTTTTTTTGTTTTTTTTTCTATCCGTCTTGCAAACTCATCCTGAAATCTGAGATGCGAGTTGGGTCCTCTCTGTCTTACGACACATCACTAGTAATAACAGCTCAGCAGCCCAAATGAAGAACTTCTTGACAGCTCTGTAAAAAATACAGTCTTCAAATTACACCTTTGGGGACCTGTCTCCCACCATTCTGCTGTCAAGAGGCTGGTGAAGGTGTAGCTGCCTGGAAATGAGTCAACAATACAAGTGGGCCATTGGAAAGAGTAAAACCCAGTGCGTGCTGCATGTGATTACTGCCACGCTAATGAAAAGGGAAAGAAAGAACTTCCTTTTGTCATTGCAGTTAACAAATCTGTCTCTGAGCACAGACAGCAGCTGCAGCATGCAGGAAGAGGGCACTTTACACATTGCCCTTTTTTAGGACAGATCACTTTAAACACTTTAGTCACGCTGCTTTAATCATCTCCTGCAAAGGCTGAGTAATCACAGTCATCTCACGCAACCCTTGTAAGCAAGACCCTCCAGGCTGCACGGTCATGTAAATAAATAATTACGTCCAAAATTCTACATTAAAAGGACATTAGGGCTACAGAAATGAGCTCTCAAAAGTTGGGAAAGGGCAGGATGCTGGTTGCCGGTGCCCACGTGGGTACATGCATTATAATAAAGTCTTTAATTGCAGAATGGTAGAGGACAAGAGGCTATCATGTAAGCTGCATCTCTTGAGATTCTCACTTGGCCTGCTGGATCCCCTTTCTAATATATCTGGCTGGTTACACTCTTGTTATTTATTTCTCTGGCATCACATTATCTTGGATGCACTAACGAATGTAATTCAATATTTGTGTTTTAGACAGAGAATGCGCAAACTTTTTTAGAGAGATGAGAAAATGTTTGCACTCATCCCATTTGCAAAGTCGAGTAGGTTTGGTAACAGTTCATAAAGCTGAGCCATTTTTAAAAATAGAGCAATAGGTGGAGACATGCATACCTCACAGGTGAGGTGTGAACAAGGCAAATTATTGCTCTGTTGCAACTGGGCATGCCTACAGTCACAAATCTCCTGAGAAAAAACAGCAGAGCCTGTGGGGTTCCCATGGCTTGTGAGACTTTATACAAGAAATATAGAATCATAGAATCGTTTGAGTTGTAAGGAAACTTTAAAGGTCAGCTAGTCCAACTCTCCTGCATAGAACAGGGACATCTACAGCTCAATCAGGTTTCTCAGAGCCCTATCCATCCTGTCCTCAGGTGTTTCCAGGGACGGGGCATCCACCAGTACCTGGAATTACTTCTCAGCTAAAGCCACAGCTCAACCTTGAGCAACTTCATTTAAATTCAGTGCTGGATCTTATTTCGTGGTTGACTTCAAGTTGGAGCTGGACCAGGACATCCAGAGGTTCCTACCAAGTTCTGTTATGCTGCAATTGTGTACTTTTTTTTCTGTTGACATTGCTGCATTTTCTCCAAATACTTGAAAGTTCAGCAAATCTGTAGTGTCATAGACTCCTCAAGGGAAGCAAAACTCTCATAAACCCCTGATTTTCTCAGGAGTCCTCTCTCTTTCACAGTGGAGATATGAAGGATGTGGTCTGCAGCAGGGCCCACTGGCACCAGGCAGAAGCAGTGAGGTGGGTGAGGTAGCAATGGGCAGAAAAGCTGGTGCTGAGGTTCATACAGGGAAATGTAGAGCTGGTTTAAATTTTGTTGTAAAACTTTTTTGATAGAAAAACTTGATGGAGCATGAAGGCTTTTGAAGATTAAGACTGTGTTTTAAATGACTGGTAACAACGTTTGAGTGTTCATTTGACATTGCTAAAACCCAGAAGTCCAGAGATGCAGGCAACCCCATATTTTTGGGGTGTTTGCCATTCTCAATTATGTATCCAAATCCTGTTTTTCTCATTAGTCTTCCTCTTATCGTGTGAACCTTTCATTTATTTCTTTGTCACAAAAACTTGGAACAACCTCAGTAGAGCTTGGTTCTACTTGGTTCAGAGCAATCAATAAAACCTGGACTAGCATAATTCCAAAAGTTCACCTAATCACAACTCTCTTCCTTTTTCTCCTCTCATCTGTTGAGGAGTATCTCAGATTCATTACCAAAGTTATTTTTAGTTGAAGCCTTGATTATTCTTCTTCAAAATACAGTTTTCATTTTGTGACCAATTCTGCTCCAGCCCTGACTCCACAGAAGTTCCTTAGTCATGCACACAGGGAAAGTAATTCAAAGCAAATTCTTTGTTGAACATTCCTTGAGATCAACCAGTCTATTCTGTGGAAATGTTGAATACTTAAAACTGCAAATAAAATGAATGTCACCTGAGAGATCTAACACAGAACGCTCTATAAAAAGCTCACCTCTTGAAAAAAATGGGTCACAGCAAGCACAAATCAAATGGTCATAATGGATAAGTGTTTTTTTATCTCTGTCTCCCCTCCTAGCATTTACTGTGAGGATCTTGTCACAGCTTTATTTCACAAGAGTTTTGAAAGTAAATTCATTCACCCTAGTAAAACTTCTGGCATGGAGGATCAGCAGAGAAAGGGATTTGTAATTTATAAGCCTGTCCTTGGAACAAGATTCATATAGTGTGCAGAAAACTAAGGGTTATCTGCTGAATGACAGGGGAAAAGCTAGCGCCTAATTCAAGAAGCGCATTGTCATCTGCAAGCCAAGTTCTGGAAAGAACACTAAACCAACCACAGAATTAAGATTATGATATGTGAGTATATAAAAGAGGTTGAGTTAAAGCATAAGCACTGCTCAAGAAGTAATGCCTCCTATTATATTATGTTGACCCATGACATCAGAGGCAGATGTTGGGATGGCCGTAGAGGTTGAACCTTTCCACCAATATTCTGTTATATTTTGTTGCTGTGAGACAGATGGCAGCAGAGGAGCAGTCTGTCAAAACGATCTCAGGTATGGAAGTGTGCATGAAGCAAAGGGGTGGATCTGAATTCCTACATTGCTGAAAAAAATTACACCCATTGATACTCATTGGCGCTTGCTGAACATTTATGGAGAGTGAACAGTGATTGCTGGACAGTGCATTTCAGTAATGATGCCATCATAACACCTGTAAAACAGCGGGTTATCTCTGCTGGTGTAGATTTTTACATCAGCATTCAGGCTCTTGTACATCACTAGCAAAAATACATAGCTAATGGTGATTACCACATTGAAAAATAGTGTTTTGTAGATGAGAATTTTCTCTTTCAAAAAGTGGTATTGTGCTCTTTGTATCTCTCGTAATTTCCATGGAATTAAATAAGATGCATTACTTTCACAGCAACCTCCATAAACATTTTGGTACTTTTGGAATTTCCTATCTTTAATTTTAAAACTTTTCTATCTTGAGCTTGTAAATAGCTTCCTTGTTTTGTTTTAGGTTTTTTTTTTTCTCCTTTTATTTTTAAGGAAAAAGGCTACATTTTCATGAATTTCTCCTCCTCTTCTCTGTTGGTTATCACCAGAACACAGCTCTGAGATTCACCCCATAGAGCTCCTTTGCTTGTACTAACTCTGGTGGGAATAAAGTGAGCTCTGTGTTGATCAACAAGCAAGGATAAATATCTTTATGACTGCTGACAGCAAAAAAAATGTGAGATGGGATTGTAAGGCTATGTCTATGCTGGAGACCTAACACAGTCCAGAGCTTGGGCTGGCAGCACCAACATGTGGTCACCAAGATGTTTTAATAATCTTTGTTCAGTTTTTGCTCCAAGCCTACTAGCACTGCCTCAGAATGTTGTCTTGGCATGGTTTGGAGTGCAGCAAATGTCTGTTCATATTATCCTAGATCCTTTTGTCCAGCACCTCTGCTTGTATAAGTCTTTCTTCTTCAGATGTTGCCTGGGAAGCAAGAAGTGGCATTATTGAGTTTATGGGGAGAATTTTCCATGCTCCAAATTCTTGCTCTGAATATGAGGGCACTGTTGCAAGGGAAGCCCTTAGCTCTATGGGTTGGCAAACATTCAAGTATTCCTGGTTTAACCAGCTGCTTTCTTAGGGGGTGAGTGGAAGGAGCACAGTCAGTACGAACTGCTCAGGGGATGTAGACACCAAGCACCAACAGCATTTTCTGGAGCAAATAGAAACAAACAAACAAACAAGTCAAATACCTGAAGTTTTTTTAGGTTTTTAACTTAGGAAATATGTTATTCACAGGGAGTGGGAACACAAACATCAGAATAACTCAAAATCTCTTTTCTCATATCAAATTGCTATTCCAAAGAAGGGGAGAGGCAGTGCTTTCCCCCTCCAAAGGCTGTAAGATCTGTGTGTTTGTTTGTTTGTTTGCTTCTATTGTTTTGTTTGATGCATTTTGCTTTGGAACAAGTTGCACTCAATTCCTATTGAAACCAGAGTTTCTCCTCCCTGCCTCCACCTCTTCTGTCAAATAATAACACAGCTAACTAAGCAACCTGCCTGCAGCAGACACCCAGCTTGGGAAGCATCAGCTGGACCAATTAAAGTTTGGCAAAGTAATAAAGATCAGAAAAGAGGGTGCGAGCAGCCGGAGTCGCCTGACAGCTTTAAGTAGCAGCTGAGAATGATGCTTGGCATCAGGAAAAGCTGGAGCAAATGAGTCTCCCTCTAACTACCTTAAAAGTCATTAGCTGAGCCTGCTGTTGCCCTCACCTGCTTCTTCTGTTGACCTCATGGGATTGTCTGACCCTGACATTATTTTGCATCACTATACATTGGAGCAAGATGGGAAGAGTTGATTCTGTTGATACATCTAGGTCACAATCGTTTGTGGTACTAATTCAGCACCATTTCAAATGCTCTTAGCTTGAAGACCATTCTTACCCCTGTGCTTCACTTCATGCTTAGCCACATTAAATTGCATATGCTCCTCTATTACGAACAGCCTGCAAAATGGTTACGTCCTTCTGAGTCTTAACCACTTCCCTTATGTCATTATCTCCAGCAAATTCAATGATCTCCCTTGTCTGAGTCATTAGTAAAAAGCATTACAGGGTAGCAGCCCAAATGAAGATCCTTTTGAGATCAAATTCTTTGCCACTTCTGCAGAGCACACATACTACCTTTGCATAAGACCGGATTAAAAAAGAAGGAAAAAAACATTATAGTGATGTCTGTTTAGGTTCTGTTTGTACAGATGAACAGTGATGCACAAAACCCTTAGGATGGGGCCAAAGCATGATTTTCTCATCACAATGTGCCGCAATTGAAGATGCTTGTTTCATCTGTGTGCTTTTATTCAGCACTGACATACAGCTTTGGCCAAAAGTATTGATGGTGCTGAACTGATATCTAGAGTTATGGTTTGTGTTTACAGGTTCTAAATCAGAGAATCATAGGATGTCTTAGGTTGCAGGGGGCCTTAAAGATCATATAGTTCCAACCCCATAAATGAGGTCAGAGGTGTTGTTTTAACTCTTTTAAATCCATGGTGAGAGATAATCTGTATCCCAAAAAGAGGCACTGCCAATCCCATTGTACTTGATGAGAAAAAGGTGTCAGTCTGGTGCCATGCATTAAGGTGACCCAACTTTACCAAGTCTTAGTTGCATTGCCATGACGTGCAAGGTCTCTGCACTGCAGGTGAGCAACCATGAAGTGCTGGTGCAGCTCTGGGGTGGAAGATATTGTTCTCTGAAATTATCTTCAAATAAGTACATTCAATCTTATGCAACTAATTTCAAAGGACTGCAGTGCCAGTACTGGTACCTTGGTATGGTGTTATCAAGGTCAGGCTGGAGCAGACTCTGAACAACCTGATTGAGCTGTAGGTATCCCTGTTCATCTAGTTAGACTAGATGACCTTTAAGGTCCTTTTCAACTCAAACAATTCTATGATTCTATGATTAACCTGTATGACTGACAAAGCAGAGTGAGCTCGAGGAAGAACAATGAGAGGGTCAAGAAGCAGATATGCAGTTTTTCAAGGCAATGACAAGTGGGGATGCATCCTAAGATAGAAAAGGTACATGGAGTGTGTGAAAACCAGAGGAAAGAAAATTGTACAGGAAACCAGATTATGACTAAAAGGAAATAATGCTTCAGGCTGAATGTTAAAGATATCAGTTCATGATGATCAGGATTCAGAACAGTCTACAGGAAGAATGATAGACACTCAGCACTTGCAGTATTTAAAACTATTGCTACTGAAGAGTCAGTTCCACCATGCTGTAGGGATTCTTCCCCTGACTGAAGACCATAGAATCATAGAATCATTAAGCTTGGAAGACCACTAAGATCATCTAGTCCAACCATCAACACATCATGACCAAACCATTAAATCATGTCCCTCAGTGCCACGTCTGCCCTCTTCTTGAACACCTCCAGGGACAGTGCTTCCACTACCTCTCTGGGCAACCTATTCCAGTGCTGATCATTCTTTCTTAGAAGAATACCACCACTGAGAATAACATGGTGATATTCTAAGCTCTGAAAGTAATTTCCAGTATGGCTTTGGAAAGTCAGTTCACCTCCCTGTGTCTCTAGTTCCTTTCACACCTTGTCTTGACTATATAAATGTTAAGCTGTACAGAACAGTGCGGATCTGCTTAATCTGTGTTGTGTCTAGCACAAGAAGACCTTGATTTTTGGCACTGTTGAAATTAAAATTTTATTTTTAAAGATGCTACATGGAACGGGACTGCCACAGGGAGACAGACGGCTGAGAGGAGAGAGAACTTTATGAATACAACATAAAGTTTGTCCTTGGGATCCTTCTATCTGTTGCTGATAACGATCAATGATTTTCCTGTTCATCTGGCATTGAAAGCAACAGGGAAAAGTGAGTGAACATCCCAGTTGAATTATGAATGAGATGAATGTGGAGCTGGGATTGAGACGGGCTTCTCTGTGTCACCACCATGTCACCCTCACCTGCCTTTAGGATCAGTCATTGCTCCCCCAGCAGCCAACCCTTCTTGCTAATTGGCTCAGTCATAGCTGTTTGCTGGCTTGAATACTGAATGTGCTGACCGTAGGTCCCCTGAAAGAGCCCCTCTGGGAGAGGTGATGGAACAGGGCTGGAGGAAAGACTGCCCATCATCAGAAAGAGCAAAGGCAGCTGAAAGGCTTGGTTTGACTTCAGGGAAAGACGTGTTTGTGGAGGTTTGAAGCTTCACTATTGATCAGCACCTTAAAGGATCTGAGAAACAAAGGCTTCCTGTCCTTTAAAGCTCACCTGCAGCAAATGGTATAACTTGTTCCTTGGGCGTCTGTTTCTCAGGGAAATGTTGTGCTATGCTGCCTACTCCCACTTTGCACAGGCTTTGAAAAGCTGGGAACAACACTTCATAGCATGGAAGAAGATGCGTTTCAAAAGGAGAAAGATTTCTCTCTACAGACCCTTTCTCTCTCTGAATTGAGAGGGAGGGCCAGGGCTGGTCTGAGAGTGAGAGATCATTTCTGTCTAATCAACTCCACTGAGACTCAGTCACAGAAATCCTCCACAGTGGTGAAGACTTCTTTCACTTCCTATGGGAAAGTCACTTGGCCAACTTGCATTTAGTTTCTTCAGTTATAACTCATTACTATCTTTTACAACGCCGCTTCCAAATTCTGTATTTGGCTTAGAAGTAAGATTGTCTTTGAAAATGCTGCAACAAAAACAGGTCAATTAGAATTTATCTGTTACAGTTTGGGCTACTGGAAGTCAAATAGCCATTCTCCAGACAGGAGGCAGTGCTGGAGATCCCCAAATCATGACTGTTCTTCTGAAAGGGCAAGAAGAGGTGTGATGAGATTTTAGCTAGGAGGTGACAATGCCATCAAGGTAATCTGCACCAAAATCAAGGAGCAGGGCAGGGGCAGAAGTTGGCATCAGGCACCATGCTCAGGAAGGGCACTGGGAAAGGAGGGGGCAAAGCTGAATCATGTTCAGGTGACAATAAGAAAGAAGGGACTATCAGAAAGAAGGCAGACTCTTTAGCAGGAAAGTACTGCCCAAGAAAGCTTTCAGTACAGTTGTTTCTCTGCTATGCATCATAGCTAATAACAGCTTGGCAGAAATAAAATTCACAGCCTTTCTACCCCAGAAGCTCTGCTGTTTGAGTTATAGGAAGTCTTGTTCACTGATTGCTGTGTAGTCTCTGATAGAGCCATAATCTTATGCAGTTTGGTTTCCATCTCCTAGAGGGGTTTTAGTGTATATATATATATTTTAGAAATGGTTTGTTACAGAGCTGTGGTCATTTCCTACTTAGAAGCCATTGATAATTTTTCATAATTCACCATACCTCTGCTGAGTCTCTCTCCAAGAAGTCTGTCTGGTTTAAGAGAGGATTTTTCTCCATAACAACCCCTTTTTCCCTTCTGTCACTGATCCTGGTGTTTCTCTCAGTGGATTTAATAAAAATGCTCTTCAGGCTTTTTATCAGCTGCAAAAAATGAACCTGCTTGTCTTGCTGTGGCTCTGCAAACTTTCCAGTTGATTTCATGACACTGCAACTGATTCTGTTCTAATGCTCTGTGATGTTGGAAGTGTGGCTTTGAATCCATGGCATGCGGAGAGAAAATGAAATGGAGAAAAAGTTCCCATGTAGATCCTTATAATTGCACTGAGGACACACAAATAAATTACAAGCTATGCATTGCGACAAGCTGGCTGGAGCAGATGGAATCCCCACTGGCTTCTGCTGGACTGAGCTGAAACTGCTCCAAAGTGCACTGTGTGCCCTGTGCCAATGACTTCTGATGGATTTTTCCTTTAACCCAGATAATAGGTCTATAATTCTGTGCTTGAGCTCCAGATCAAGAGAACATCAAGGGCAAGCTGCTGGCTTGCTGGTTGCTTCTCTAAACTGACCATGTTCCAGAATTTGCCCCTGTAATAATCATGTTTCTCAACAGTCATGTTCTCTGATTTGGCAAATTTTAGAAGAGGAGTTGGAGCTAATTCTCTTCTGGACATTGTCCGTTGTCTTGCAGAGATACCTCTTGGGTGGGCAGAGGTTGTCAGCTGCATGACCATGAGTAGCCTTGGCCATTTTGGTGAGCTGACTACCTGAAGAGAGGTTGATTGATGTACTTCTTTACTTTCACCTTCATCCCTACAAGATTTCAGCCTCTGCTATCTTCCTGTAACTCCTCAGTTAAACTGGTTGTGCTGCAGTTCAAGCTCTGCCACCCAGTATGTTGACTGTGCCATAATGTGTCAGACCAGATGATGATGCTTGGGGTCCACCAGGAGCCTGCAGACCAGCAATAATTACAAATCTGATAGTCATTGTGTTTGGATCAGCAGGAAGGGAAGGACTCAAGGCCTTGAGAAATAATAGTGAGTGTATCAGTCTTGCTTGCTAGTAGGCTGGTTGCCAGGGAAGGAGTATGAAACACCCACTGAACAGCAGGGTACACCAAAACAGGGAATGGGAGGGCTGATGGAATAAGTATCTCAAATTTTGGTCAAGAGCCAAATCCATTTCCTCTTACCAGGTCTCCAGTCCCGTGCAGCTCCGGCTGTGGCAGTGACACGCAGTCATGACCATTGAATCCTCTCTGCTAATGACAGCCGCTCGGCAGCGTGTCTCACCCTGAGCTGAACTGAGTTAACAATCTGTTCCCAGTGAGCCAAGATGTGCCTGCTTATTTACCAGACTTTGAGCCTCTGGCAAGTTGCCTGCTCAACATGTAGATGGGAGCTGTGTTAACTCCATCACTGCCTTCAACGGTAAAAGGAGGACCAAAGAGAATCTCCGTCTTTACTGGATGTGGCTGGGAACATGACCACTAAGGAAAAGGCTGAAGTTCTCAATGCCTTCTTTACGTCTGTCTTTAAAAGTCAGACCAGTTATCCTCAGGGGACTCCACTCTCTGACCTGGAAGTCTCAGTTGAGGAGCAGAATAAACTCACCACAATCCAGGAGGAAACAGTCAGGGGCCTACTACTCCAACTGGACTGCCACAAGTCCATGAAGCCAGGTGAGATTTACCCAGGAGTGCTGAGGGAACTGGTGGAGGTGATAGCCGAGCCACTTTTCATCATCTGTCAGCACTCCTGGTTGACTGGTGAGGTCCCAGAATACTGGTGTCTTACCAATGTGACTTCTATCTACAGAAAGGGACATAAGGAGGATCCGGGGAACTACAGGCCTGTCAATCTGACCTCAGTGTCAGGGAAGATTATGGAGCAAATTGTCTTGAGGGAAGACAATGAGGTATGTGTGGTACAAAAGGGGGATCAGGCTTAGCTAACATGGGTTCATGAGGGGCAGGTCCTGTTTGACCAACCTGATCTCCTATGATCTAGTGACCTGTATGGTGCATGAGGGAAAAGGTGTTGATGTAGTCTGTCTAGACTTCAGCAATGCCTTTGACAGTGTTTCCCACAGAAGCTGGCAGCCTGTGGCTTGGACAGGGGCACTCTTTGCTGGGTAAGGAACTGGCTGGGGGGCCAGGCCCAAAGAGTGGTGGTGAATGGAGTTAAATCCAGCTGGTGACAGGTCATGAGTGGTATTTTGCAGGGTTTGGTACTGGGGCCTGTCCTTTTCAATATCTTTATTGATGACCTGGTGTTGAGTGAACCCTCAGAAAGATTGCAGATGACACCAAGTTAGCTGGAAGTGTCTATCTGCCTGGGGGTAGTAAAACCCTTCAGAGGGATCTGGACAGGCTGGACCTGGCACTTGGACTTGTGGAAGCTCATCCCATTGACCCCAGCTCATCAATACATCATATCCATGTCCCTCTGTAGGGCCTTCCTATCCTCAGGCAGACTACACATCCCCGCAACTTGGTGTCATCTGCAGACTTACTGAAGATGCATTCAGTTCCCTCATCCAGATCATCAGTAAAGAATTAAGCAGACCTAGCCTCAAAACTGTTCTACAATCAGAAGTGACTCCATCCAAATAGTCTGTTGGAGACAGCCTTTGTCTTAAAGTGTTTCATGCACTGAACCTGAGTGTTCTCCTCATACAAAAGGCAACTTGTATTTTCTGGAAACTTGAGTCTAATATCAAAGCTTGAGTTTTCTGAAAGTGTTGGAGCAATGCTGAAGGCCAGAGTCTTGGGTTTCTATTCTGTGCTGTTTGGATTGGAAGAGTAACCAGGATTTGAATTGCCTGCTCATGCTATGCTCCTGGGAAAGACACTTCGGCAAATGCTCATTGCTGACCCTTTTTTTTTTTTTTTTTTTTCAGCAGCAGCAGTGAGCTTAACTGCTTGCAAACAGCTCTTGTCCTGCCCCTCAGTGCTGGAAGCTCAGGATTAGCAGCAGCAGGGCATTACACCACTTGCAAATAGCAGTTCCACCCTCAGAGCTCCAGTCTGGGACAAACAATGAGTAAAACTGTAATTAATGTAGTTCCACATCACTTGACTCCATGCTCTGCAAGAGCGTGTTGGAAACACTGATTCCTCTCCTCAGTAGAGTGTTATTTGAAAATATTTCGTATGTACTTTGTGTGTATACATGTGCTTTTATATAATATCTCTTCTGCTCGTTAAGACTATGAACCAAAGGATAAAAATCTTTTGCCTTTGGCCATATGAAGGCTTTGGTACAATCTTGAAAGATTTTGTATTTTCCTTTTGAGCTATGCAGACAATGTCTTTTGTATACCCTCTACCATTTCCCTGGTCAAAAATGAATATAGCAATTTTAACATATGAGTAAAGTCAAAAGTGGGTTTCCTTTGATTGCTCATGCCTGAAAAAAATCAAAAGGAATCATGCCTGATACTCCCATTCTGTGCAAATGTCCCTTTTTTTTTTTTTTGTCTGTTTCTAAGAGGTAAGTGTATTATCATGTAGAAACCACTTGAGACTCACAGCAGACCCTCCTGTGACCTGGCTGATGACTTCCCAGAGGGGTGTAGTATTTTGCATGTGTGTATCCACCAGAATCTTGCTACTGCCCTCCTTCATTACATTGTCAAAACTGCTCTTCTCTGCCATGATCTTCTTTTTCATCTGAACACACTGAATTTGCCTTTCATCTCATTTGTGCTTTCAAGAACTGAAACTTAGGCTCTTCTTAGGCTCCACCCACACAGCAAACCACTAGCTAACAGAGCATGGATTTGCTGTATGACACACGGTTTCTGCCTATACTTATACCAAAGGCAATGGCTCTCAGAATGCACCACTGCATTGTATCCATCCACAAAGGCAGATTTTAGGACATGAAATGAATAAACACCTAATTGAAACTGCAGTAGGAATTTGGATAGCAAAATAAGTCATGATTGCTAGGACAGGCTGATACCCACACTTCTGCCATCCCATCTAGTGACCTTGAGTAAGTGGTGTCCAGTTGAGGGATAATTGTAGCAAATTGATGGCACAACTTTTAACATCATCTGAGTGTACTCTGAACTGACAAGCCCACAGTGTTGAGTCCCCTCTGCCTTCATCCATAGTAGCCACATATGTGCTACTTCCAAAAAACTGATGACTTTCAGATCATCCTTGCACTGAGCTGCTATGATCAGATTTATTCGTACAGCTCTTAGGAACATGATTAAGTGGGCATGGCAGTGGTGGGTTAACGATTTGACTAGATGATCTTAATGGTCTTTTTCAACCTTAAAGATTCAATGTTTTTGTGAATTTGTGATGCTGGAGATAGAATAATAGGTTTGCATCTGACCCGGAGAGGAAAAGGGTGTCGGTTCTCAAGTTGGTCTGCATCCATCTGTGCCCTTGGAGACTGAGCACTACCTATGGAAAGTCAATGCTGTAAAAAGAAAGGGGAATTCTTATAATGGAAGCTCCCCTCCCCCTGGAAAAGTAACTATTTCCAGTAAGTGAGAAGGAAGACTAGCCTTTGCCACCAGAGAGTATTTAGAAGTAATTGAATCACTGGATTAGCTAATGCAGCATCCATTAGGAGTCCATGCCATTCCCAGAGGACTCTGCAGCCATAAAGGAGAGCAAGGAAGCCCTGAGTATTTCATGAATGCACATAAACCTCCTGCTTCCAGGCTATAAATTGCTTCCCGGGTGACATCACGAAGGTGCTGTTGGCGCTCCTCCATTTCCCTTAGCATGAGGTCTGAGGTTCTCCAGATGGGCCTGAAAGGTAAGAGAAGCCAAAGCAGTTGCTCATTCCTGTTACAGCTGATGTGGGGGTAGGGGAAATGACAGTAGAGCTCCCAACTTGGCTCTTTGCTCGAGTTGAGAAAAGCAGTTGGAGCGTACAGAAGCAGTTGGGCATATCTGGGCTAGGGAGGGCTGTGCAGGGAGAAGCAGCCGGCACCAGACTTGGCCCGGGGCATGGCGCGCCTGGCAGATGGCAGGAAAGAGTGGGTGTGCAATGTGATGAAAGATTTAAACACAGAAGGCCAAGTCCTCAGCCAATGGAAATATGTCTTCCTGAGGATCCACTGACAGCTATTACCACTCGGTGGCCGAAGCTTGTGCTAGCCATAGTGTTATTTTATCTGGTTTCTGGCACAACATCCGTGGCTGGGATTTTCTGTGTTTTGAGCTGGTTCTCTTCTCTAAGGAGCAGCACCATCCTCCAGATACTACCAACTTAGTCTGTGCTTCGAATTCTAGTGGAGGATAAGGAGGAATTGGTGTAGGCAATAGTGCAATGATCTGAGCACTGTGGGTAGGCCTGAAGCTTCACCTGCTTCCAAATGGAACTTCTACATTCAAGGTGGGTAAAATTGCTTTCAGTAGCATTACCTTCTTGCTGAGGCCATACTTTAAAGGAAGATCAATGCAAGACCAGCTATGTGAAAGGCTTGAATCTCAGCTGCAGAGGAAATGGTTTCAAACTAAAAGAGGGGAGATTCAGATTGGATATGAGGAAAAAGTTTTTTTCAGTAAGGTTGGTGAGGCACTGAGAAAGGTTGCCCAGAGATGTGGTGGATGATCTCCTCCTGAAGACATTCAAGGTCAGCTTGTACAGGGCTCTGAGCACTTGTTCTAGCTGTAGGTGTCCCTGTTCATTGCAGGGGAGTTGGAATAGATGATCTTTAAGGGTCCTTTCCAACTCAAGTGATTTGAAGATTCTATGACCACATGCTGCTGCTAATCCTTATTCAATTACCAAAGCTGCTCTGTGCTTTCTTCCACTTCTAAGTGTTCTTGTTCAATAAGTGAAACCACAAAAAGTTTGTATCACTCAGCCTTTTCTCAAGTAGAGAAATGACAAATCTTTTCTCTGTTTCCCTCTCACATGGTGACAAGTTCACACGTGCAATGATGGTTACCTTGTGTTGCTGTGGGAAGGGGAGGCCCAGTGGCAATCTAAATATACATGCACATAAGGAAACAAATGCTACCCTTGTAAATTTTGCCATCAGCAGCTGTGGTGGGACATACTATTGCTTAGCAGGAGATTGGTTTTGTAGGCAATATGTGTCTAAAGGGAGAATCATCTATTGTTTCCCGTTTAAGATTTACTGCATGACTGTTTAGACTGAATAATTTATTGTGAATGAGCCCTGAAACCTGGTGCCAGTTAAAGGTAGAAAAACGCTCCCCAGAAAAGAACTTCACCCTAATAGGATAACATCAGCAGGCAGCAGACAGAGCAGAGGGGAGAGGCAATGGGTGGTGGCTGGTTGCACCATCGGAGACCTCAATGGTTATGTATCTTTTGTCATTACTTTATAATGATGAACTCCATCGTTAGCAGCCATTCATTACCGCTTAGCCTGTGTGATCTGATGCTGATTTGATAGGATCCAATTTAGCTTTTCACTCTGGGCTCCATTCCATAGCCATTTGGGTTTGGATGTAAAAGGCAGTTTGATGCTGCCTTGATAGTGTTTTAAACTGCCGTAAAAAATGCTGGCACAGCAGTTCAATAGTCATCTAACTAGGGGCGACATTGCAGGCTTTCATGTTGAGGCAGCTGCTTTTCTTTGTCCAAAATGCAGGCACAAAATGGGTAGGGGTATCTTGTCTGGTTTTGAAAGATCCACATCATGAAGTGCGTACAGGAAACTGTTCTTCACCACTGAGATGTGTATGTGGGTAGGGCTTCTAGCTCCAACTGAATTTAAAAAAAAAAAAAAGGAAAAAAATCAGTTTCCTATGTTATTTTGGGGAAAAAGGTAAGAAAATGACAGGTTCAAAACCTATCTCAGAAGTCTCTCTGGCTGTTTCCCCTACTGGGGCTGGGTGTATGGATTTTCAGTTGAGCAAACCTGCCCTAATCCCTGTCATCAAACTGATTTAATTTCCCTTGTCTTCACCTCCTTTTTTTTTTTTTTTTTCAATTTGTTAACTGACTTTACTGCTGCTTTTGAACCTAGTATTTCTTGAATTAAATGCAGCAAAGTAGTCCTATTCTCATAAAAGTGGAAGCAAGAATAGGAAACATTTTCCTACGTGCTCAGAGTTATCAGACATATGGATCCAAGTGTTTAAGGGCAGCATTTCTCTAGATCACCCTTTAAACCTCTACTGGATCACCTCAGTTCAAAAGCAGAGTCTGGAAACAATGGAGATTTCCAAATAATGAGTCCTGCTCAAGACAGCCATTCAATAAGAATAATTTTTACTTATTCCAAGAAGGACACAAGTTCATTAAGCCAATGGCACCATAATTTAAGTATCTAGATTTTCTAGAATGATATGAGTTGTAACAATATACATGAACACCTATCTGCTTAAAGGTAACTATTCACCATGTGTGCTATCTCACTGAAGGTGTATAGACATGATGGAAAGAAAAATGAGTTTTGAATGGATAAATCAGGGAATGAATAATTCTGTGACTGCTTAGTTCTTTCTCTCTAGATATTTCTCTAGCTGTCTGCATTTGGTAATAAGCAATTGGACTGGGGGGAGAATCTCTGGGTTGGCCTAGGGCAGCCAGGTTTATTCTATATTATTCTGTGGGATTATATAAAGAACTATGGATGAGGACAAACAATTCGAGGGCTTCTCACCTCCCTCTTTGTTGTTGTAAGATACTTCTGCTGTCTGAGACCAGACTGGAATCAGACATGCTCTGCAAAGGCTGTGAGTAGGGATGCCATCTTCTATCTCCTGCCAAATGCATCGTGAAGTTCTTGTGAAAGGTGAGATAGGTCTACCAGCAACATCAGTAGACGTCAGATGAAGCTGCTACTTTGCTCTCTTCTTTCTTGGTAACCATAGTGAGCATCTGCTCTGTAATGAAAGGCATGACCAAGTGGTTAGAATGAAAACTAATGATAGCACCATTGTTCTGTACATTAGCAAAGCGAGTCAGCCTTAGAGCAGTAAATAAAGCAATTGCATTGAAGGAAATGAATGGCCCAAGGGAGCAAGGGCTAGAAATAAGAGACAGAAAGACCTATGAAATCATCTTATGGCCAGCACAAGATTGTTTCTGTACTTACTGAGGCTAGCCCAGTTTCAGATAATTCTAGTGAACATGTTGTTTACTAACCCTTTGGGGAGAGTACTCCATGGTGCCTGCCAAGAAATATATCATTATAATATTTATATGTTCTTTTTGATAGCTGCTTCAAAACACATAATCTTCAGAGTTGTTCTTAATAGACTTAGTATCTCCTTGGTAATAGACTTAGCATCTCCTTGGTGTTGAGGACCTAAAATACCTGTGAAGATGCTTTGCTACCCCCTAATGTTTTCCTGTAATTATGTTTTGCGAGTTCCTTTGGCCTAACAATGACTAGTAAGGAAGTACCAAAGGCTTTCACCTATAGGCCACTGAATTACAAGTCAATCCAAACTAGACCAATGATCAACTGAGGGGTATTAATATTTTACAGTTGTTGGATATGTAACATGACAGGGACTGCTGATCTGGTTAGATGAACCCTTGTCCAAAGCAGATTGGATCTCCTTTCAAGTGTTTCAGCAGAGAGGATCAGAAATGACAGAGGAAGAAGAAAAGTAATAGTTTCTCTCAATTCATGCAGCATTTTTTCTGTCATTCAAAGGTGGGATCCTAAGTTAGTAACCTTCATAAAAACTAACCTTAAAGTTAGTTCTGTAAAAGCAAGACAGTAGGAAAAAATTGTTTGTTTTATTAATATTTCTTAAAGGAATACCATTTTGTTTATTAAGAAGTTCCTATCTCTGTCTTTACACAATTTTAGAAGGAGTTCAGTGAAAATACTAATCTGGGGAAAGAAAAGTTGGGAAATAAGAAAATTAGTTTCAGTGTACTACTCTGGTGCCTTGATACATTTACTCCATTTTTCTACACTTTCTAGTTAGTCTTTCTGAAAAGACTTGGTGGTATATTGTTAGGAATGTATTCCAGGCAGCTATTACACTGTGGGAAAATGAGGCTAAAGGCAGCTGAGAAGCACTCCCATCCAAAAATTTTGGGTTTGAGGCACTAATCTGTTGATTTTGGCATTGAACATACTAACGGAAAACAATGTTGTTTGGAAAAGAAATGAGAGTTCTTTGAAGAATTATTTGTGATGGTAGATTTGCTGTTATTCCTAAACACATTGGTGAAAAAGGAACATACTGAATAGAACAATCATATACCCAAGGGCTTCATCAAAACAAGACAATGCAATGGCACAGGAAGGGTTTAGAAGATGGCAACACAAGGACTTGGTATGCCGTAGGTCCCTATTACACTCTGAACAAGTTATAGTATAAGATTTCCAAAGATTTTTGATTTTTAATAGTTCCTTATCCTTGAGAACTTTCAGATTTTCAGACGACCTCAGTAACCAGACACTGATCTGCTCTGAAAATGTGCCTTTGTTTGCAAAACCTCTTTGAAAATCTATTAAGTTGCTTCCCAGATGTGTGGTATGGAGATATGTCAACAGAATACCTAGAAAACATAGCATCACAAATTTAATCCAAAGTCAACCATAAGAGAACGTGGTGGGAGAAATATGTCCCATGCAGTGCAGTAGTTTGCAGGCACAAAGGGGCTACTCAAGAGAGATGGGGATGTCAACTTCTAATTGACATTTTCCAAATTAATTATCTTTGCTCCCAAATCCTGACTTTTTTTTACTGACTTAACAAATGATTTGGGCACGTTCAGCTCCACACACTATAAAGTCTGCATCAAAGCTGAAAGTGGAGGCGTTGCTTGCTGTACAGATGAAATCTGTTAATTGCACAGTTGTAGGGTGAGAGAGCATTGTGCTGGGAATGGAAAGAATGTTTCTGTCCTCTTGGAGATCAAACCACAGCTGTTTTGGTGTCAGATTTGTACCTTACTGGATTGTTTCAGTGTGGTCACATCACAGGCCTAAATTGAAGAAAAGCGAAGTAGTCTGAGGGGCTGTGTAAGATGGATGTGTGGCTATCACCAGTGAAGGCTGTTTTGCAAGGAATGGTGTTTGGGACTGAAATCAAACCTTTCAGAGACTGAGAGCACTGATGATTATGCGGCTCTTTATCAATTTTGCTGAAGGTCAGTTAAACCATTTGAGGAAGAACTTCTCCCTCATTGTCCTCATGATTTCTCCGGAAGTTTAAATGGAGGTATGAGCCAAAGCAGTGCATCTGCTGCTGGAATTGGTTGAGGAGGGATTTGTCCAGCTAAATGCAGTTTTACTCCAGCCCAGGCATATGACTAGATGGTCAGAAATGGGGAAGAAAGGATTCTTTTTGTTTGTTCGGCAGGGAATTTCTGTTTAATCAGCAGTTGTTTTCAAAAGCAAACACTGGCTGCCATCAGCCAAGGTCCAGGAACGTAAATATCTGGGCCCTCTTCCAGGACATGGCTGAGCTCCAAACTGTTCATAAGGAGGGAGGAGGTGGGAAAGTGTCTCCCAATGTGCTGCAGTTGGCAGTAGTGGTGTTTGCAGCAGTGCAGTGACAATATTCAGCTTGCCTGGCCCATGTCGGATGATTGGGGTTGCTTTGTAAACCTCTTCAGTTTTTCATATACGATGCAGACCCACCCACAATCTGACCACAGCATCTTGCATCCCAATGAGACAACCAAACACAAAGACTGCAGCAAGTTTTGATCGAGTCCTTATATAAATCCAGTGGAAGCTCCTGATGGCTGTTGCTTTTTTGATACAAATGGGAGTTTCCACAGGTTGGGCATTGTGGGAAATCTGACTTCCTCACGTGGATGGTTTGTCAGAAGCTGCTGGAAGTTTTTTATATAAGAATTTCAAGGATCTGTTTTCTTAATTTCTGTTGGGGTTGCCATTTTTGGCTTAGCATAAATTATATGAGCATACACTACTCATAGAGGTTTGATATTCTGTTATTTGCTTTTCTTGATCTTTTCATAGAAAAAAATCACAACTTCCCCCCATTGTTTATGCTCAGTGACTGGCCTTGTTACTGTCTGCTGTCTCATCCAGTACTTCTGAGACTTGGCCATATGCAGACGTTGCTGTTCTCTGCATTATGATAACATTTTGAGGCAAGCAAAGGCCAATTGAGGTGGGAGCTGCTGGACATCCGAGTGAGAGACATCTCTACTTAGACTGCTCTGGACTATGTAAAGACTAGAAGAGGGTATAATGCAGAAATAGATTGCTTGAAATCATATGTAAGAGCCAAATTAAGCAGAGTTTTAACAGAGCCTCCAAAATGAACCTTGACTTGTGTACATGCTGCTCTGCATTTATCTCTGGAAAGTACATGATACAGCTGGTGTGGAAGATCCTATGCATCTGAAAAGGTAACATATATTTTAGTTTGTAAAATCACAGGATCATTGAAGTAAGAAAGACCAAGAAGATCTTCCAGTCCAACCATTGACCTATCACTGCCATGCCCACAAAGCCACGTTCCTCACAGCCACACCTGCCCTTCTCTTGAACACCTTCGAGTACAATAACTCAATGAAATTTTACCTAATATCCAACCTGAAATCCATGCTCTATAAAATCTCCATCACAGCCAAATTGACACAACAAAACCGCACAGACACTATAACACATAGACTATGTAGGATCACAGTAAGAGTCACTATCTACAGTGAGAAGCTTGAACATCCAGGAGTTTGCTTTTTTCCTCCCTTTATCTGTTGTAAATATCATATCTTCAACAGCTGTTGCTCTAACTGTGTGTGGCATTTTTTCTTCTTCTTCTTTTTCTTTTTTTTTAAGTGTTTTTGTTTTGTAATTCCTCTGAAAGAGTTGAAAAAATGGCAATTTTCAAGCAGTTTACAAAGGAGAAGACTTGATGTGGCGGATTCAGATTTGGATGCCATGGTAGCCATTGTCTCACGAGACCTGAAAGCAGAATTCTGAGAGATGTAGCTTGACAAGTACATTTTAAATCTCACTGTATCATTTCCCTGATAATAAACAAACCAAAATCTTTAGAGTAACACTGATGAGAGAAGTGAGTTTAAGAAAATAATGACTGGACTAGATAATCTCCAGAGGTCCCTATCAAACCTTTTGACTCTGTGATTCTGTCATGGATGGAATAAGTGCCCCAACCACTTACATTTCAGGTGACCATCAGTGAATCTCTATTCTTTTCTTGTTTGTTTGTTTGTTTGTTTGTTTGTTTGTTTTGTTTTGTTTTCTGTTTTGTTTTGTTTTCTTCTTTTGTTTAGACCATTCTTCAAAGGTGAGGATGCATCTTTCTGCCTGGTGTGAGCCCTGGCTTCATCCCAACCTCGCATTGAAGGAAATTCCAAATTTCCACCATTCCTTCTCCAGCACCTTACTCTACTTCCTATGGGAAGAAATTTTGGTTTTGTAAGCCTTTCGATATCATGAATGAGGACTCAGAGATCCTTTGGCATTGACTGTAAGGATGCAGGACTGGGAAATCTTTTTCTCCCAGCATGTAAAAAAGCAGATGAAGCACTGAGTGTTTTGGTCTGTCTGTTCCACTGCCTGTAAATTTCAGCACTGCTAATGGCAATGTAGTGAGCAGGAACTTGTTGGGGGAAAAAAACCACAACTTTCTGTTAGCTTACCTAAGCTCACTGAGAAAATCAGTAGCAGAGGCAGTGATGAAATTAAGGTTCAGATCTGCTCTTTCATGACATGCTCATCTTGTCTGCTCTTTGAATCTGAGTTTGTTCAGCCAGGCTGGTTGCAAACAAGTGAAGAAGAAGCCAAAGAGCCAGCACAGATCGTGCTAACAAGGGACCTGCTGTGCAAGTTGAGAACTATTTGTGGGGCAATGGAGGTGGGAGAAAGGAAAGGGAAGTTGCACTTGTGTATGCTGTGTTTACTCCACCCCCGTTTCTTTGCATCACAGATAGAAGGAGAGAGTAGAATCCAGGGAAAGTTGCTTTGAATTGACTGACACTTTGTTTAAAATAAAATAAAAAGAATCGGTCTCGTTTTTCCTCCAGATGAATATTAAAAGGTGGCATAACTGACAACCCAGCCCACTGCAACTTCGCCTCCTGTTTGGAGCTAAATTGGAATGAAATTCAGTGATTTTCTTACTGTGGGCATAAATGGGACTGTGGGCCTCTAATCACTGCCTGTGGGTTTGACTCAGCCATCCATAAACTGCAATATCCACTCATTTATTCCTTTTCATTCAATTGCCTCCAAATTGCTTCAAACAAGCTCCTTGGCTGTTGGGGAAGGAGATACTCTGCCTGCTCCTCATTAGAGTGGACAGGAGCGAGGAGGAGAGAAACACGATCTTGGTGTCGTCTGTCCGCTTCCTTCCTCTCTTTCTTTCCTTTGCTCTGAGGAGTGAGGGTGATTGAGGACATGTCCACCAAGTGTGCAAAGCTGACAGTTACACACTGTTTGCTGCCCTGTGTCTTGTACAATCTCTTAAATAAATTGCTGGGCACATGCCAGAAGTGGTTGCAACAGCAATCCCTGTTCTTTCTTTTTTCTTTTTTCCCCCCCAAAGTTTACCCAAGTGTTTTGGGGTTGCAGGTTTTCTGCCTAGAAAGCCAAAGATACACAGAGAGTCATAGAACAGAATCACAGAAACATAGAAACATTTAGGTTGGAAAAGGTGCTCAGGATCCCCAAGTCTAAACATCACTGTGACCTACAGAATCCCATGATGAATGTTCATTAGATCACCTACCACTTCCTAGCTTGCCACCTTGTAACTCTGAGACAAAGACCAAACACTTTTTGGGGATAGCTTTTAAATTTTCAATCATTTTGAAGAGTAAAATGCACCAAAATATATTTTTGACCAGAGAAGCTGTAGATGCTCCATCCCTAGAGGCATTTGTGGTTAGAGGTTGGGTGGGGTCCTGGGCAGCCTGTTCTGGTGGGTAGTAACCCTGTCCACAGCAGGGAAGTTGGAGCTCGATGATCTTTGAGGTCCCTTCCAACCCAAACCATTCTATAATTCTATGAATTGGGTCCAAGAGTCAGGCCATGAGTCCAATTCCTCACAGGGACAAGATGGTCAACTCACCATAAAGGAATTAGTTGGTATGGATGGATCTTTCCCTAGCCAGCAAAAATCTGAATTTACCCAAATGTTTTTTTTCAGCATGTGACAAGCTGCATACTGTTGGTGTCTTCCATAATCTCTCCTTACATCAGCCAGCACAGACTCATAGAATCATAGAGTCATTAAGATTGGAAAAGACCACTAAGGTCATCTAGGCCGACCACCATCACCACTATGGCCACTAAGCCATGTGGGAGAGGTGTTCAAGAAAATAAGAAACATCTTGAGATGTGTTCTGGGCTGCAGGCTGGTGCAAATTTCCTAGAAACTGGGCTCCTCCACTGAACATCTTCACTGATCCTCTCTTCTGAGCCTACAGTTTTTGAACAGCAGGCAGCAGAAGTGAGGCAGAAAAGGTCTTAATGCTCCTGCCCAATTGCTGGGCTAAACATGGACCCACCAACAACAGGAACTGTAGCTGTGAGCAGGGAGGCTTTGCAAAGCAACCCCCTCATTTTCTCCAGCACTTGCAGGGCTCCAGCAAAGTGAAGCAGCTAAAGCAGAAAATGCTGCATTGCACCAAAGGCATAGAGACAGGGAGAGAGAAAGAAATCCCACAGTCTGACAGGCAAAGGCTGTGACTGTCCCACACCTGACAGGCTGCTGTGTGGTGTGGTGGAGGAAGGCAAAAAGCATGCATGATGCTAAGAACAAAACTGCTCCAGCACTGAGAGCATTTATTGTGGTGCATTTTGTGATGAGCCACCCCCAAAAGCTTCTGCCTCAGCTCAGGCACCTTTGGCATCTGCAGACAGAGAAGGAAACATTTCCAGCTCACTGCCTGGAAATGAAAACTGCAATGTTGGCTCAGCAAATGGAAAGGGTGGGGGAGATGATGACAGCCTGTTTTCTATAGATGGTTTTCCTGATGGTCCTTCCCGCTTCTATCTGTTTAGTTTTGCTGTGACCTTTTTGCTCTCTACAGTGAGCTGGGGCACACTCCCACTGTTCCATCCACTACTGCAAGCCTCTTTAGCTAGGGATAATAGTAACTAACCCAAAACAGTGGCAAAGATTGTCAGCTAAGGCTTCAAACCATCCACCTCAGCTCCTTTTCCCTCAATTTCCTCAGACTGGCCTTGGTTCCACATTCACAACATCCTCATTGAAATTGGGGGGAGCTTCTGGCACAGAGGAGGAAAAGAATAGGCTCCTTGCTACCCTAACAGCCTTGAACATGAATTCAGTTCCCAGGACTGACCATAGAAAGGCTGGAAAACCAGATGACTCTTTTTCCTTTTGTTGGTCCTATGGATAGGAGGGAGGTGAGTCACTGAACAGCCTTCAGGTGATGATGATCCATCATTGTGGTATCAAGGTAAGGCACCTAGTGTAGGCTATCCAAACACAGCCCCCGGTCTTGCACACAAGCATATTATCCTTGCATGTGAAGAATAAGTAATAAAATTTATCTCAGAAATAGTTTGAATATTTAAGCATTCTCTGGCTAGGAAGTCGAGAAAGAAGAAAGATTGGAATTGGAAACAAACAGAACAACAGACATGATTTTAAGCTGTGAGAGACAACAATATCTCCAGCAGAGATAGTAAACACAAAGGAGCTGTTTCCAACCAGCACCCGGTAACAGATCCTTGAAACAGTGAAAGCTCAGAAGGGAAGGAGGGAGGCAGGCGTGCACACATGTATCTTATTAACAGAGAAAATTAAATGCATTTTTTATCTTCTTTGCTGTCATTGTTTATCCAAAACTCAAAATCACACAACATTGGGTATGTCAGGAAAGAGAAATCAGAGCATTGATAGAAAATGGAGTGGGAGGGAAGCATGCAAAATCTGTTTGGAGGTGGCTTCTCTGGGGAGAAGCAGGGTTCAGTCCTGCACATGTCACCAGCAGTGTGGTACTACTTCTGGATAGGTGGGCAACTATCAGACCTTGCTCAGCTCCCATAGGGGGTAAGAATAGACAGAGAAGCTGTATCAATTGGCTGCTTGTTGCCCTGGAGAAATGCTGGAGGAGCCCAGTCCAAAGACAGGAGAGCTGCTGGATCTAACATATATGGACCTGGTGCAGGTGACCATTCTTAGTCTGTACAAATTCTTCCAAGGTGTTCTCAAGTCATACTTTGCACTTTTCTCCTTCTTTCCCTTTGGAAATGAAGGAGTTAATTCTAGCCTACTTCATGTAGTGGCTAAATGGTCTTTAAGGCCCTTCCAACCCAAACAATTCTATAATTCTATCATTTGCTCTTAAACTGTTGCAAAACCTCCACTTGAGACACAGCAGATGAACCTTGAAGTGTTTAATGCCTTATAGGTGATGTTACATAAAGAAGAATAAAATGTAGGCTAGACCATGGAGGCCACAATTCAATAGATGAGGGAATTTGAAGGACTTAATATTTAGGTGTCAGTAGAAAACTTCAGAGAAAAAACACCCAGAAGGTCAAGTAGTGCGTCCTGGAGCTCCACTGCCTAACAGATATCTCTGAAAGCAGCCCTGTCAAGAGGAAGCATACAAAAAAATCTCTGGATATTTTTGATAATTGGAGAGCTCCTTTTTTCTGAAAAGATCAAAGTCTGAAGATGGTACTGTTCTGCCATGCAGGGTAAGATATTTCTCAGTGCTTCCCATCTGCTTGGGCATGGAGTTCATATTGCAATCAGTAGTGGGCTTCTCTTACAGCACCATTGGTGTCTTTCTGCTTTATCAACCACCTTATCATCATATCACGATTTCCGCATTGTTTTTAGAGAAGGATTTTCTGAGGTGCATAAATGGCTTAGGACTCCATTTTGATGAGATGGAACATTACTTCAGGTTACTTAAGGACTTATGGTGGGATGGTACAGATTACACATTAGAGCTTATCGCCCTCCTTTTCATTTCTGGTCACTGGAGAAGGACAAGGCTTTTCCTAGGGTTCAGGCTGTGTGATTTGTTCACCATGTGTATTTTAAGATAAGCTGCACTTACCCATGCTTACTTGTCTTGAGGAAGAGCCAAGTGGTCAGGATATGACTGGTGGGATGGAAACTCACCCTTAACATCTACAGACTGAAGCACAACATCAGCCAAGGAGCTGTGCCAATGGTGGCTTCAAGCTTACAAAGATGGTTAATGCAGAGATGCTTTTATCAGTGCATATTATTGGTCATAGATATTTGACTGCAAGCTCGAGGTTCAAGCACCACTGTTAGCAGAAGAGGTGGATCAGACATGCAGGTGATGGCTTTTCTCCTTCATTCAGCCCATGGAGATTTGTACTTCTGATGTTGGAAGCACCAGGTTCAAAGCCCTCTATCAACCAGATAAGGGGCAATTAGATTTGAAAGGAAAGTGTCAGGTGCCAGTATCTTCCTCGCATTTTCTGCTGCTTTCCCTTATTAACATCTGTGTTGTGTTATCCATCTTCCATGAACTTCCCGGAGCTGGGACCTTGTTTGTCTATGTCAGTGCCTATGGATAGATCAGACAGAGGTGTCTAACCTTTCCAGCCTGAGGGCTGAGCACACTTTTTCATAAAGGCCACAGGGTCACCACTGATGCTGTAACTAAGCCAAGGCTCAGCCAGCTGAGCTTCAGCCCTTCTCTCCCTGAGGTCTGTGAGACCCACAGAGAAAGCTGACATCAAAAGCTGTCCCCTTGCTGCCATGTCACTGCAGGATGCCTGGCTCAGGAGGCATAAAGGTTGTCCTTTCCCCGTGTGGGGTGTAAAGGTTCAAGCCTTTTCTCTGAAACCTATACTGTCACATCAATACTGTTAATGATGGGAGCTGAGATACTTCGCACAGCTCACTCTCTGCTTCCAAGGCAAGAGAAATCTGGAGTCATATGTGAGGAACTTAACAGCTGCCAACATCAGCAGCACTGAACACATCCAGCAACAGTCCGTCAGCATCTGAGATCCCATACACATGGGTGGACACAGTGCTGCATGATCAGTGGGTTGCTCTGAGCATGCCCAGGAGTCAGGGGTGGGAAATTTCCAGATGCCAAGAAGTTTTCCCTTTACCTGCTGACTGTTTGGCACTAGGCTATGGTGCATCTAAAATCATGGTGCTCTGTGCTTGCTGCTGTTTACAACTGCTCAGCATGAGCTCGCCCTGTTTTTCTGCAGGAATTAGTTGCCTTGGTAGTGACTAAAGAAAACTCAAAATATTTTAAAGAAAGATGAATGCGAATATGTGATGCAGTTACCATAAACCAGCCTTTCACTGACTCCCACTCAAATACATTCATCACACGGGCTCTGTTTTCAGCTCCTTTTTTGCACCTCTCTCCCTGCCCCCAGTTTGCCACCACCCCTTAAATCCCATGCCCACACTTTTCCACGCAGCCAGAGGACAGATGTGTTTATTTGCACGGTACCAGGCTGTGATTCCTGACTCTGCTGCTGACTTTTAGAAGCACCGGGCAAGTTATTTGTCAGACACCCTGTATGTCAAGTCCTGCTCCTGTAAAACAAGCAGGGGATGATGCTGGGAAAATAAATATGGCTCTGGCTGACTGTACACAAAAATAGCGGTGATGGTGGTGAAATTTAAGCACCAAGCTGTGTGCTTGCTTTGTTAAGGACTTGCAATGAATCGTGCTCGTTTCATTCAGATTCTGTGAAGCTTTGTGGGAAATCATCCTGGGGCTATCGTCATCCATCCTGGCCTTTAGAAAGGCATCGAGTGTATGCTGGTTTATGCCAGCTGAGGAAATACGCCCCTGTTAAAACACATTTTCTCTCTTTCACAGCTAGGACAACACAGGATATCCCCATCCTACCAGTGGAGACTGCTGTTATCTGAAATCTGTACACATCATTAGTTCAAGAGCTGTAATCACAATCACGGGTCCCCTATTGCCGTGCTTTGCAGAGGAAACCCAACTTTCATGTTTCTCTCCCAGCACCAGTGAAAGATGAAGGGAAAAGAGGTGTAGGATGTAGAAAGGATCGACTTTAGAAATGGATAAAGCCTTGAAAGCTGAGCAAGGAGAATCAGAGACAGGCCTGTGGGGGAAGGAGGGGGATGGCTGGAGCTGCCTGCTGTCACCCCAGTGCCTCTTGACATGAGTTAGGAGGCAACTGAGCTAAAGCTTCAGATGCTGAGGCTGCATGGGTCTGGGTGTGAATGCAGCCCTCCTAATCTTGCTTCTGACCATCAGTATAAATAAGATTTTCTCTGCATTTCACCCTCCTATTCCTTTGAAAAATCTAAAGCAAAGCTCCATGAGGGTGCTCAGGGGGACGTGGTGCTTTCTCAGTGGGATGGGGATGGAAGAGATGCTCTCCTAAGGGCTCCTCCTGGCCTCATCAGCAGCACTGCAGGCATTGCCTGCAGCTTTTGGAGGGGAATTGCATAGTCAGGGCAGATCCCTTTTTCTTGCTGTCACCATTAATTTTTATAGCCTTTCTGGGACTGCAGTCACTGATCTGGGAACAGAGGAATAAGAGCAACCAGGCTCAGGCTTAGATATTCCAACACAAGCTTGGTTTTTGGAGTAGGGGTGATTCTGAAAAAAGAGGAACTGAGCTCAGTTGAAAATAACCCTTAAAAAAATCTGTTTTCCACACAACCAAACCAAAACACCCACCATGCCCCAAAGATTCTTACACAGGTGTTTCAGTGCCACTTTTTCCAGTGTGATCTCCCAAGCAGCTTTCCTGAACCGTACTGTAGAGGAGAGAAGAAGCTGTTGGCCAACAAAATACCAAAAAATAAAAGTCTGTGGCTTTTGGCAGAGAAGGTGACTGGTGTTGCTGAAAAGCTGTGCTCATGGGACAGTATCCTTCAGGGAACCAGACCCATCTGTGGAGCAGCCATCATTTGGGATGGTGCCATTAGAGATCATAAATAAAATGGGACACATGGACCTCTAGGGAAATAAGCCTTGGTTCCAAGCACAATGCAAGAAGACAGCCGCTTTCTTTTTATTTATAACAATGCTTTGTGCCCATCTGACCCCCACTTACACATGCATACACACACTGATGCATGTACACATTTCGGGGCAGATTTTCACCTCCAGCAATGCAAAAAAAATCAAGTTCAAAGCAGCAAGAACCAAACACATCTTTTTTTTTTTTTTTTTTGGGAAATCACTGACCTCGAGCCATTTCAGAGCTTATAATGTATATGGAAAAGTATGGATCCATTCCTTTGCTCCAAAATTGGAGGTGTAGATACTGTATCTAAGTCTTATTTGTGAGTAAAGGAGAATAACCTCCCTGGCTTGGGTATTTCCTCTAAGCAATCCCTTTAGAAAACCCAGGATATCTGTTTTGCAGTCTACCAAGAGCTGCAGGCAGCACAAGAGCAAATTCATCTTCCATTTTATTTTCTCCCAAAGAAATGTGGACTTAGATTACTAGCGCTGCTGAAAGTCACTGCAGCAACATCACTGTCTGTCTGTCTGTCTTAATCACTTCAGTGCCATTAATTCACATCCTCTCTCTGCTCTGCTATTGTTTTTTTTTTAGATTTTTTTGTGTGTGCCTTTAACATTTCAGTATTGATATTTCTTTTCCGCTGTTAGATGGGATGATATGATAGCTGATAACTGCCACCTTAACCAAGCTTATGGTCAATAGCAATAGATCCATCAGGCTCCAGCTGTCAGTCTCTCTGATGTCTGCTCTATTTCATTTTCCATATTTTGCATTCCCAAGGAAGATTTCTTTCCTCCTGCTCTCCCTCCACAAGCCTCAATCCTAGACCAGGCAGAGTGGGCATCATTTCTTTCTCGCATTTCACTGATACAGCTCTGAGCTCAGCATTAAAATGTTGCCCCGTGGTCTGAGCTGTCCCCTGCTTCTAATACCACATAGTTGCAAGAGCTGAGGTCCAAAGTGAAATTCATATCACCAACACGCTGAGCTTGTCTCCCTGTGCTCAAATCATGCACCTCTGAGAGCCTCTCAGACTTGAACCCAAAGTAGGTTTCAATGCTTGGATAGAAGAACTTCTGCCTGAGTGCCTTCTTCTGTCCCTTGACCATGAAGGTAGCCAAGGGGGTTTTATTGAACTAGAAATTGAGCCTCTGTGGATGACTCCTGAATGTAGGTGGGATGGATCCCAGGTTGCTTTCAGCTGCGGGTGGCAGCTCATTTTTCTGTCTCTAAATTGTCACTGGATAATCAATGGGCTATGAACAGCTGCTTACTGCTGGTGTCTACTATAGGTATCAGACCCAGTTCTTTCCAGTTGTTGTTGGAGCCAGGGCTAGAAAGCCCTGGTTTAGGTGGCAGGTCAGATATAGCACTTAAATTAGGCATTTCTACAAAGAGACTTGAATGTAACCCTGCAATTCCTTGTAAGCCTGTACAAGCCATTGGCGTTGATAACCAGTTGTCTTCCCTGCTGCTGTCAGGGCTGCTCTTGAAAGGACAGCATGAGACAGTACAGAAACAGAAGGGCTAGAAAGTGAAATTGCAAAGTGTTAGGTGAAGGCTGTAAACCTGGTCAATGAAGGACAGTTCAATCTCACTTGTCATCTTCCTTGAAGGGTGAATGCTTCTCATGAATGCTCTTCTTGTGATCCCACACAGACTGCCACTGGTGACAGTGGGTGCCTTTTTGCAGTTGTTGGCTTGTAGTGCTCATAGTGCTCAGGTCTTTGGGGGCTGCATGAACACACAGGGCCACTGAGCTTGGAATCTGCCCAAGACCACATAAAGAATAATTTCAAGAAGAGGCTTGGAAGGATTTGTTTGGTCAAAGCACCCACTTCAGGGACCAATGAGATACAATTTCACAGTCATCCCTTTGAAGAATAAACTTTACTTTTGGGATCTTCTTCAGAATTTGTCATTTTCTCCTCCACTTTAATATGAATTTTGCCCTTCACTTGCTTTACTCTGGAAATGTTTTCCACAAAAAAACTCATATTTGCTTTTTGACCAGCCAAACATCAGCTTTGTTCTGACTCTTTTTTTTTTAACTCTCATATTCCTAAAAGGAAGATCTGCTCACTCAGATTGGATTGATGTGCAGAAGTCCGAATGTTTCAATTTAAATATAATAGTGTTGCCACCCAAGAAATCAGAAACATAAAATTGCTGCCACTGCCAGATAAATAAATAGGTAGATATATGAACACCCTTTCCCTTCTGCTTGGGCTTGGGCTGTTTGTGAGAAAACTGACTTAAAATAAAGTACATGGTGTGTAACTCATCAGTGTGGGCCATCCAATTGTTGGGTGTCCAGGATGAGCAAACTTTCCATCTTTTTCTGGAAGCTCCCTGTGAGGACTGACTCAAAGCTATGGCTGATTCAGAGTCTCGTGATAAGTATTGGTGGGTGGGCAATATAAAACAGTTTAGACATCAGCATCTGAGGACCCACCCAGATCCCAGGGAGAGTTTGCATAGCCCACATGCCTCAGACTCCTGATACACTGAGAACAGTTGGACTGAACCTTGATATTCCCTCCAGCATAGTCATGCAACTGGGGAAAAACAGTGCACAGGATGGAGAAGCAGCATGTAAAGCCTGATGAAAGGGTCTCAGGACACCTTACTGAGAGAGGGTTTGTGCTCAGAACAAGGAAACCCTCTCTGGTAGTTTGATTACTTTTGTAATCAGCAAAATAGGTTGAAGGAATTGTATTTCTTTAGCCAAGAAGGGAGAAGCCAAGTGGAGATAGTCGTCCAGGAGACAAAAGATACTTGAAAATGTGATGAGAGCAATTCTTCTTGTCTGCTGGGAGAAAAATAGGAAGAAATGAGCTTAATTTTCAGCAAAGAAGATTTAGTTTGGATGCTAGGACAGAAAAGTCATGTTCACAACAAAATGCTAAAATGATTTAGCAAGAGAGGACGTAAAAGCTCCTTAATTGGGGTGGTTTTTTTTCCAGGTAGTTTGGATAAACTTCTGTTGAGCATAATCCATGAACCAGGAGTTCCTGGTTCAACTTTGGTCCAAATTGATTCAAATACATTTTGTTAATTCTGTGGATTGATACATTCCTTGCAAAGAGATGATTATCATAGGAAATCCTGATTCCATAGCTGATTTCTGCTCTTAGCAGGAACTCTGGGGTTTTGGCTAGGAAAGTAACAGCAGCACAACTGCATTTCTCTTTAGTGTTCTTTATCATACCTGCACATGAAGACTGCAGACTGATTAGGCTGAAACTCCTCAGCATAGGGCTACACTCTGATCCTATCTACGTCTCCCTACATGTTACCTCTGACAGGTAAACGTAGGGTTAATCTTGGCACTTCTCATGACTCATTGAGGTGCTCTCCAAAGGCACTCCCCATTTCTGCTGGGAAAGACTGCCAGGTACAGAAACAATTTAGTCCACTTTAATGTGCTCTTAGGTGCAACCATTCACCAAAGGTTAAACTGGACTAGTACAGGAAGGACTAACTTGATAGCCAAAGGTTCTGGAGTATGCTACCAACCTTGTGGCTCTCACTTCCACAATCATGTGTCTTTTTAATGACCTGACTAGAAATGTTTCCTGCAAGACAGTCATGGGGAATCTTCCCTGTCTGAAAGGCCAGGTTAGGAAGATATTCAATGATCAGTATCTGCTAATGCTAGCCTATCATGTTACTGACAATTGTCAGGTTACTGCCTTTTAGAATGGTTGTATTTGATGTTTCTCTACAGTGTATTATAGGCTAATTAATGCTGTTAATGATAATGGTTCTACTGTAAGAAGCCTAGAGTATTACCTCTATCTATCTTCTTGTCACCTTCCTTTTATCAAACCATTAAAGGAAAGCAAGCTGTCTAATGGGGCTATCAGCCCCCACCACACTAATTCACTTACATCCACATGGAAACAGAAAGCACTCTACAAATGTAGGATGGATGTTTATGCTAATTGTGGAGACTATGCATTGGTCCTCTGGCTTTCATTTCATGCTTTTCCCTTGCACTTTGAGCCATGATCCAACCCTTCTCTAAGTTGGAGGGCAATTTATCATCGGCAGTGCACATCTTCAGTTGTTCAGATTTCAATCTGTCATCTTTAATATCAGTTGGAGACACGTATATTGTACATTCTTCTAAACCACAAATCAGCAAAGCTGCTCCTTCTTCTTTCAATCTACCACGAAGCAATTATAGTGGTTGGAGACCATTTGTATTACTGCCACTGCAAAGAAGAGGGTAAGTGATATTTCATTTGGGAAAAATATATATTCAATTGAGATGTTCTTTCCAGGTCAGTCACTACCCCCAAGTGAGAAAGCAGGAAATTCTCGACATTGGCTCCTTGACAAAAGGAGATGGGGTCTTTTGTGTTTCTGTGGTTGTGGAAAGAGCCACAGACACCTTTCCCAGGTGATAAAGGATCACAGCAACAGAAATCCATCAGACAGATGAAAGTAAACTAATGCTCAAAAGCAGCATAAATAGAAGTGAGAGAGGTCTGAGCACATGCTGCAGAAAGAGCCCCTTTCTGATATGTGTCTCTTCTCTTACAAAACAGTTAAATATATTTTTTTTCTCAAATGAAAGCAGACTTTGTAAAAGGCAATGTTTAAACAGAAAGATTTTGAAGAAGATGTAGGGATAATCTTCAGGGATCAGACATTACCGCAAGAAACTTTGGAGAACACAGACACGATCCAGCCATTAATCTCACCATTGCCAATTCTGAGTTGAAAATAAAGCAGTTTAGAGTTTGAAAAGCAGTGACATCTGGGTCCTTCTATGGTCCTCTGCTTTCACACCCTTGAAGGCTTACTTATCCTAGCTTTGCTCCTTTGCAGCAATTGCACAGCGTTTGCTTTTTAACGTAGCATCCTTTCACTACAGACACTACTAGATGTGGTGAGGCTGGCAGCAAAATCACAAATGCTGGCAGAAAGGCGTAAGTGTCTTCCACCAGTGCTCTGCAAACTGTGAGCCTGTTATTTTTTGTCATTCTTTTACACCTGGGGAGCTGTGATTCCTGTGGATTTCCTTCTGGCTGCCGCTCGAGCACGAGCCAAGTCTCATCTGTATGCAACATAGAGGACTCGCTTTATGCGACAGCAGTGAGAGACAGATGCACAACCTCAGTTCTCATCAGCTGAGGAGAGGGAGTCAGAGGCAGCAAAGTGCTGTGAGATGTGAATCAACATCATAACATAATAAAAAAAAAATAATTAAAGTTATTGTGAAGACAAGCAGTGCACTGAGGCACTCTCTTTGGATGTGGTTTCATTAGACATATACTGAGAATGGTTTTAGCTCATATTGGGGAGGAGCTGTGGAAGTCCTATAGCTTCCCCACAGTACTGTGCAAACTTACAGCAAAGGAAGGTGATGCTTCTCCTGTGGCAGTGTGACTCCTCAAACTGTCTATTTAATGCACCACCTAATTTTGCTGCAGGAAAAGTAGCTGACATTTTTACCATGAGACATCAAATCCTTAGGAAATTAATAATATTTTATCCCTCTCATTCAGATAGCAGCTTGTGCACCATTAAAAAAAAAAAAAAAAGGAATTTACGAATCACTTAGATCTGATAAGTAAATCATAGAATCATCTGAGTTGCTAGGGACCCTTAAAGGTCATCTTGCCCAACTCCCTTGCAATGAACATGGACATCTACAGCACGATCAGGTGCTCAGAGCCTGCTCCAGTCTGATCCTGAATGTCTCCAGAGTTGGGGTACCCACTACCTGTCTGTGCAAACTGTTCCAGTGCTTTTCTACCCACATCATAACAAACTTTTCTCTTATATTCAATCTAGATCTCTCCTCTTTTAGTTTGAAGTCCTTTCCCTTTGTCCTATCCCAACAGACTTGCCCGAGAGTCTATCCCCCTCTTTCTTTGAGTAAATAACATAAGAACTCGTCTGGAGATGAACAGACCAAAGGAATTTTTGCTTCTGTTGTCTAAATACCCAACTGAAATGGTGACCCTGCCTGGAGCTTCATCCTGTTCTGGCACAAAGTACCAAACTATTGATTATTTTGGATGATGAATCCCATCAGATCTCAAAGTAACGTTCCTCGAGAAGTAACAATGCTCCAGTGTATCTCAGAGACAGTGAAAAAAAAACATGCTAAAACCTACAGATAGCCTAAAAAACTCGAATTGAGAGTTACACTTTTTTAAAGCTTGGCTGTGTTAGAGCATGATTCAAGCCTGGATAACACAGAACAGGACATGGCTGAGACATGATTCTGTAAAGATGAATGCATGGGTCTGATTCAGACTTTGTTTGCTCAATCTATTACCCTGGATGTGCACAGATGTGGCTGTACTCATATCTAGCCCCACTGTTGAAGGGCTGTGAAGCTGGTGTCCTATGTACACCGAGGATATGAGAAATTGGTATCATTAGTGAGCAGTTGTAAAACTATAGAAATAGAAAATATAAATCTGCACAGAACTTCCTACCCCTGAGGCTTGGAAAGTGCCAGAGAAATGGTTCATCTTCCATCCAGATCTAGTTTTGGAGAGTTGTAAATCATCTTGAGTAACATTTAATCTTCATTTCAGTCAAAACACCCCGGATCAGGCCACGAGTTTTGATGCAATCTGATTGAAGTGTGCCCATGAAATGATATGAAACATAAACTCTAGGGATGGCAAAAATCATCTGAACATGCCTAGTCATCTATTTACATCTGAAAACATCCCTGGAGATAATGTTTGATTTTGTTCCACAAATGAGGAATAACGAGAAATAGAACATTGACCAATGGCTGCCATTCTAGCAAATATCATCCATGGACTCAACATTTATTCCCATTTATGTATTTCACTGAAGTATTTGTCTTTTTTTCAGACCTCACAAAACTAATCACTCTATTAACTCTCTCCCTGCTTCCTTCTTGCTGACATTCTTGTTCCAGCTCTGAAATTCAACAAGTTTTTCAGACTGATGGAATAGTCTTGCCCACAGGTTGCTGAAAACAACAGAAACCTTTGATATGGGATCTCCAGCAGGCTTTGACATCTTGCTGGTAGGAAGAGAACTGGTCCCAGTACTCAACATTTGATTAATATTTATAACAATAGCAGTGACAAAATCAAATACAAGGTGATGATTGTAGCTCCGTGATGGATTATTGCTTATACCCAAACATGCTCCTAGATAATCCATAAAAACTTCTCTTTATGCCTGCCATGTTCTTGTCACCCTGTTCTCTCCTCTACCTAACAGCTTATTTGTTTTTCCTACTGCGTACTTCATACATTTTGAGATATATATGCATTGCAAGTAGAAGACATTATTACAACATGTGCCGAAATACCAAAGCTGGCCTTCCACTGGACTTCTTGGCGCAACATCATTGTCCCATCTCCTGAGAATCAGTAGCACTTGGCACTCCTTTTTCTTATCCAGTCATCCCATTTAGTCCATTAGACCCTATGCAATTCGCTTTGTCCACTTTTAATAGCTGTGATGTAAGTTGGTACCAGTTTACTAGATTTCATCTGGACAAGTTAGGAGGTAGCACGGTACCCAAGCAAGTATAAAAATACACATGGTGTGCAACTGTCACATAGCCCTTGTTGACAATGCTATCCCACACAGAATGAGATGTCTCTTGGCTGTCTCTAATAAGATGGCTATGTAGCAAGTGTCTAGGACGTTGGTGTCATAAACTTGATGGTGTATCTAAATGCATCCCTCACATAAACCAGAAAAGTTAATCAATATGCAGAAAAAAAAATAATTGCATATTTGTTCAGTGTTCTAAGAAAACATAGAAATGTGTTTCTGTATCAAAGATCTTGCAGCCAAATCCTTGAGGTTTCTCACACATATCCCTATAGCTTTCAGGGACTGGAGAAATGGAATGAACACATACTATAGGACAAGGAGAGAAGAAGGCATTACAGAGATTACTCAGTGAGAGTAGAGGAGAGGAAAGATTTGAACAGAAATGGGATCATAGGAAGGACAGAGAGGTGGAAGAGTTCTCTACAGCAAATATACAAAGTAGTGTTTTTCATGTTTTTTACTGAAACATGTTTTTATGTTTTTTATTCAAGCATGTTTTTGCATGACACAAAATAAAGGAAGTTTATTCGATGGGTTTATTTCCTTGCCTTTGTGAACACACTAGATCTGATTCCCATTTTTACTAAGGTCTCCTCGTTCATCCTCAACAAAGGGATGTTTTTATGTGTGTTTACCTTCACTTAAGTACCCCCAAAAAGGCTTTTATGTAAGAATCAAATCAATCTTGTCATTTTCTCCACATTTTTAATTTCTCCTTTCACTCTCAAAAACCTCTCCAAGTTAAATCATTGAGAGGAAAAATAAAAGAACTATTTTAATAGAACTCTGAATTATTATTTAAGCCCACAAGAGCCAGAAAATGTGGAGTTAAACCTCCTGAAGCCCAGTGTTGTATTCTCAAGTAATGAAAGCTCCTGTGTCCCAGCATAATGATTTGGAGAAGAGGTCAAAATTACATTGGTCCAGGGAGCTTTAACTCTTCAGCCTTGAATCACAACTTGATCCTTCTGCTAATACACTTCTTGTTGCTTTCAAATGTATTTTCTCTGATGTAAAGAGAAAAAGATCCTAATCTCTAATATTCTAAATATTTGTTATTAAGTAAATACCATTCAGTTTAATATTACACACTGTTCTAATATCATACATTAGATTTAGTGTTCCAATTTGTGAAAAAAATATCCCCAGAAACCACTTTCTGTGGGTCTTCTCCATCCACCTGTAACTATGACACAAGGTTATGCACTCATATAATGGCAAAGGAGAGAGGCTTTAATAGATGGGGCAGAAGGTCATTTTTGAACCACGTCTGGCTGTGTCCAGAAGGTAAATTTAAAAAGGAAGAGAGATGAGTGCAGAGAGAGCATAAATTGGGAGCAGGAAGAACAGACCCATGCCTATGGGTATTTCATTCTGTAAGACGTTTGGAGTGTTTTAGAGTGATATAAAGTCCTTCCTGCCATCATCAAATGTGTATTTCTTCCTTTCTAAGCTGAACAGAGTTCAGATCAAACCTCCTCCAGGCTTTCACCTCTACCTTTTCTCAGGGTCTCATCAGTCTCTGGAAATCTCCAGCGATCCCTGTAGAGGCTGCTGGAAGCTGTGAATTGGTGCAGGAACAGGTTAAGTGAAACAACCATTAAAACTGGTTGGTTTTCAGTGCTATGAAGTCATTATGTGACGAATGTTTGTGCAAGTCATGGATGAATTGAACTACTGGATGAACCCTTGACTCTGGAAAAGTCAGTGGAGGTTCCGTCTGGGGTTTTAGTGAGACCAGTTCCCTCCCACACCTGTAAGTACACATACATACATTAACATTTTCCTAGATCTCAAATCCACAACTGCTCCCAAATAGTCTGAGATATGTCATGCCTTTGTTATCATGGTCTTTCTCTCCATGCACAAAATACAGCAAACACTATTCCTTATCCCTTTCTGGCGTTCTTTGAGGTCTACTCCAACACCAAGCTGCTGATCCTGATTTTACGATGGCTCTAAAGGGTTCAAATTGTGGATCTCATTGAGCAGGACTCTCAAGGATCCCCCAGTTCATGATGTTTCCTCTTAGCACCAGCAATTTATCACCTGTAACTAGGTCCACGTTAATGTGCATCTCATTGCAAACGTGAATACAATGTGTAAGCAGCAGTTTCCCACTGAGATTGCTAAACTGATGATTCCATACCATCGATGCATCACAGTGTTTTTTGGCACCTTCTAGTGCACGGCTGCAGTGGTTGGTGTGGTGAGCTGTTTGTGACCCTCATGTTTTAGATTCCGAACTGACATGGGGAATGTATAGCATGTCCTTTATACTACAGGAGGGGAGGTGTAGAACACAGTGCATGGTCAGGAGCTGGAGGTCATGAAGGCCTCATATCTTCCTGATGAAGGCTGAAGGGAACAGTGACATTGATGAAGACAGTGCTGACTGTAATGAGTCCTCCCAGTGGTGGACCTGTAAAATAACCTTACACAAGGGTGAAGTTTTCTGGTTTTCATTTTAATGGAAAGGATTTCACAGGTTCAAATCAGTGATATTTGTTTTGGGGAAGGCGTTCTAGGAGCAGCACTAATGCTAGCTGACCAGAGATAAAGGAATTTCAAATGGTGTTGGCCAGGGACATCAGAAAGGAACGGTGACAACCTGTAGCTTTTCTTGGGCACAGAATAAAACAGCGTTGTAAAATTGCAAAGGGCAGAAGAACATAGGTCAGGATCAGAATGTAAGCAGACTGTTACTTCCCAAATAAATTCCTTTTTTTTTTTTTCATCTGGACCCATAAAGCTGGTGTGATTTGTTGATATAAGCTGGTTTACATCTCTTCAGCACAAAAGATCCCAGAATGGATGATACATACATATAGTCTTGGGAGTTACTGAAAGCTTTCTGATCTACCAATATCTGTGAAATCAGAATTAACCTATCTGGGCTGTTCACTTAAATCCTTTGACCAATCCCATGTGGCACCATAATAGTCGTATTGACCTTTGGCCAAGCACAATCTTACACGCTGCTTCTGCATCCCACCGTGACACTTGTAGACTGGCCCCATGATGTGAAAATGTCCATGTGCCTGCCTCTCTCCCCTGCAAGAAAAGAACTTGAATTACAGTATTGAGGAGGCAATGATCTTCATGAATTAATCCACCAACACATCACACAAACTTAGCCATGTCCATAAAATTGGATTTCCTGATAGCTGTGGGGATTTGCACTGAGCTCAGCCCTGACTCAGGTATTACAGGCATTCAGCTGTGCAAACAGCAGAGATGACAGCACACAGCTGCCTGCAGAAAAAGCTCAAGGAAGCCGTATGTACTGTGTTCATTCAGCACTGCTTGCTGACACCGGTCGGCCTTACAGCAAGGGAAAGGGCCACGGGGCAAAAGAACAGCCAGAAATGTGTTGGAGGGAAGCTTGCATCTCTCTGACTTGTTTTGATGCACAAAACAACACTAGTAGAGTTAATGCTCCTCCATTCTTTGAAATATTAAAAAATAACCCAAGAAGGTTTTGCTCAGCTGTTTGTTTCTTTCCTACTTTGTTTTTACCATAGAAATAGTAAAAACATGGAGGACCAGCAATGTCAGGACAACAGGGGGTCTCAGTTGTGCTCTGGAGGGTTCATGCCCTTCGTCAGAGAGGTTAGTAGGTCTGTAACAAAACTCCTTCTTTGAATTTTCAAGCTGAAGTGTAGTAAAAAATGAAACAAAAGCCGACTGGAAGATGAATTAAAATTCTTATCCCCTTCTCAGTTATTCACCATCTATCTTTTTTGACATCTTGGCCTTTCTAGCCATAGATTTGTCATTTAGCTTTTTATTTATTTTTATTTTATTTTATTTTATTTATATTTTTATTTTTAAGTAGTGAAAGTACTTCCCAAAAACAGTGTTTCTATAGCACTATCCATCTTCCCAGCACTTTGTAGCCATGAACTAATCAAGTTTCTAAATAATGCCATGAGGTGGGGAAGCTGCCTATGTTTTGTATGGATGAGCCAGTGAAGGCAGAAGGGGAAGTGGCTGAGTTAATCACCCCTAACCCTATGGGCAGGCTTCAGCCAGCTATGATATTTGTGAGAGCTGATGCCTGAGCTTCCATGACAGCCTATAAGATCACAGAATCAGAGAATCATTAACACTGGAAAAGATCATCTAGTCCAACTGTCCTCCTACCACCAATGCTGCCCACTAAACCTCTAAGTACTACATCTACCTTCTCCTGACTTCTTTCTAGGCTGAAGAAACCCAGCCTTCTCAGCCTCCCTCACAGGAGAGATGTTCCAGCCATTTCATCATCTTCTGTGGGCAAACGCCAGGAGTCATCGTTGATGACCATTGTGTGTCCCTTCAAACTCAGGATATTCTGTGATTCTGTTCTATTCTCTCCTAAATGCCTCAAATCTAGACAGATTTAGGGGAGCTGAATCCAGTTCCAAGGAGGTTATCCAGGACTATTGTTGGAGGCAATCCAGGAGCATGTGCATTGCAGACGTGATCTGATAGTTTCTCTCTTCTTTCCTTGCAAATCTTGCTCAGCTTGCAGAGAAATGAGTTACTATTAATGCAGTAAAACTATTTTGAAGAAGAGATGTCTGAGAGTGGATGTGGGAGACGTCTGCAAAAGCTGAAGTGCTACTGAGGAATGAAGAGGCAAAGCTTGTTCGCTAACTCTTCTGCTACAAGAAGCTCTGGAAGGCAGACAGCACTTTGCAGAAAGCAAGCTGAAAACAAACATGAGGACATCCTTCAGACAGAGGTTTGTTGTTTAGGCAGCTGGTTTCTCACATCAGACATTTACACAGGTTCAAAAAGCCACTGGACAAATTCTTGACAGAAAAACACAAAATTCAAAGGCCTCGTAAATATAGGAGCGTGCTTCTCACGGTTCAGTGGTGTGACTGCCAAACAGAACATTCCAGACAGTGATGGGCAACACCTCCATCTACCCTTCCATCCAACTGCAGAATCATGGCACAGTTTTGGTTGAAAAGACCATTTAAAGATCATCTAGTTCCAACCCCCTGCTCTGAGCAGGGACATCATACATGGATTTCATCCATCCATACACTTATCCATGCATCCACTCGTGCATCCAGGAATTCAGGTGCTTCCTGATCCCACATGAAGCTGGTGACCCCGTTTTCAGATCCCACTTTGAGGGAGAAAGGATTGGTTTACACATTAATCCTGTAAGGAAGGTTAACCTCCCTGGAAGGCTGTGGGCAAGTGTGTCTGAGGGAAGACGGCAAAAAAAAAAAAAAAAAAAACACTTCCCAAAATGCACCTGCTATGCAACGAAATAAAGCTGCAACAGCCTGGCAGCTTTTGCAGCTACTAAACCTGTGTGTTATTTGAGTTTAATGGCAGAGGCTGAGCCAGCTACCAAACCCCAGTGAATGGTTTTGGGCTCAGTTCCATCCATGAACTGAGTATGGTGATCTGCCAGCAAGCCGAGCCCTCAACCGTGACTGTGTTGGCTGGAGAGACCTGTTGTGAGAGGAGGATTTGGGAACCACCTCTGCAACCCTGCTGCAGACTGAGCATCCCTTAAAATGCCTCACTGGTGCAGAAGCAGGCATACCTGAGGATTTCTCCCTTTTGCTATTGCAGGCTGTCCATTAACAAACACAAATCAGCAGTATGCTCTGATCTCTATGGCATGGGTTTACCGGACACCATCACAGCCTGGCAAATTTAAAACCAAACTTTGTCTTTATTTCTTACTGCACAGTTTTGTGCAGGGTCAAGCACAGATTTGCCAGATGGATTAAGGCTGCATCTACTGTGCATTAAGATCTCCGTTAGTGTCCCTTCTTGGCACTCCCCAGTCAGGATGCTGGCAGCCCCTGAGCTCCAGTTACTGCATGTTGCTGTCACATCCTTGCAAAACTGCAAAGAGACACAACAGCACAGCCTGGCCCCTGGGCATGTATGTTTGTGCTGCTGTCGATTCTCTCCTCTTGTCTTTGTAGCCCCTTGCAAGAGGGCAGCCTGCATTGTGTGACCTAGATGGGAAGAGAGAGAGGAAGGAGAAGAACCAATTATTTTTTTCTTCTGTGATTTTTTTTTTTTTTTGGAGAATTTCTAAAAAGCCAGTTCATTAGGTAATTACTCGTTTTCCTGGTAATTCCTTCTGTAGGTTCCTTTTGTTTTTTCCTGGTTGTCTGGGAATCAGAGAGAAGCAGAGGAATACAACCCTCCAAGGAGATGAAAGAGTGCCTACATTTCCAAGTAGCATAAATTCCAGAGCTGCCCATATTTTTTGAGCTCACATCACCTGTTGGACCAGCACTCTTCTGCAAGGAGCAGACACAGGCCAGGACAGGAGGAGGAAGTAGGAGGGGCTGCTGGGAGAAAGGATGCTTCTCACCTCCCATCTCCTCAGCTCCATGGCATCTCTGGTGGCACAATGACCTCCCTTCTTCCTGAGCTGCGAAGGGCACAGCAGGAACATTCTGACTACAAAATTCCATCCCTGAGCAGCACTGAAAGTGGAGTTGCAGAATGTGCTCTCAGCAATGCCCACCTCCAGCTACTTCAGGATGCAGTGTGAAAGACCCCAGCTGTCACCTGACTAGAGAGCTAAAGCACTCTATGACATAAATAATAATAATAGCAGTGTTACTTCTGTGTGATAGGTGCCCTTTGGTATCTGATTAATGCTTACCCAGGACACACAGCCCAGAGAAGCTGCATGTGAGGTTATGCACCCCTTCTTGTTCTTGTGGAGCTTACAATCCACTCTGGTATCACTCTCGTGGTTACCATGATACTGCTATTGTTGTCTGGTTCTTCCCTCTCTGTCCCCATTGACTTTAGGCAGATTAGAGCAGAAAGATGATGGATGGCTGGATTAGATGCTGCACACCTCCTTCAGTTTTATAAAGCAATATTTTTCCATCCTCTTTAGATGCACAAAACGGAGAATAACAGGGAACTGCTGTTGCAAGGCAGTGACTCTGGTTTACATGTACGTGCAGCATGAGTCCTTTCATGGAATTTATAAGAAAAAAGTAAGCTGACAAATACAATCAATTACAGCAAGCTAGCTGCAAGGTGAAATGGAATAACCATGCGCTTCACCATTCAAGGTTCAGTGAAGGTCCCAGGCAGGAAAAAAAAAAATTGGAAAGATTGCTGTCGGCCTTTAAGGAGGGCTACTTCCTCTCTGCTCAAAAGCTGAATCCCACATAATCCAATTTCACATCTGGCTTTTAAAATGTTATTGGATCTTTGTGGAATTGATAAAAGTTGGAACTCCTGGGGCCCCCCCAGGAGGGGAGGGGGGATGGTGTTGTGAACAAGCCATATCTCCAGTCTGTATTTACGGGGTTGGAATAACACAGATGTGGTCTTCAACAAAACTTGCAATTATAACTCTCCTCCTAGGGGCTTGATCTGTTATCATGGTGTGATATTGAGTCACTGAATTTCAAAAAGAATTCTGGATTTCAACCTGGAGATCATTAGGAACAGCTATTTTTTCTTTATGTTTCCAGTGACTGGAATAGTCTACATTGACACCATGCAGGATGACCCTTCTGTCTATGAGGTCTCACTATTGTCTTGGTACAGTGACTCCATTGACCTACTCCATTGTCTTCCTCTTGCTTCTCCAGTCACCATTGACCATGGAATATCCTTGGAGGGCTTAATATTGTGTGATACATCCTAACTTGATGTTGTTAACCATGTCCATAAACAGCATTCAGGGATTCTTTTCCCATATCACTGAGACAGCTACCTCTGGAGAAATGCTACTTAAAGGGCAAGACCAGGGTGATATTTCTTATAAAGTGAGATGGAAAATTATATATACACTGTAAATAATTGAAGATTATATTTAAGATGGTGTGAAATAAAAAGTGATGAATAGCATCCTTGCATGTGCTGAGCATAGAACCACAGAATCATGGAATCATTAAGTTTGGAAAAGATTTCTTGACTGCTTAGTCCAACAATCAATCCATAGTATTGCCACAGAAGAAGTAAGAGAATTTGGTGGCACATCAGAGTCATTTCATGCTACTTTCCTCACATTCAGTGCAGGATATGAGCTGGTGCTCGTGGCCCGTTTAAAGTCAGGTCCTAATAACATCCTGGACATAGGGCACAAGGGAGTCCAGAGTGAGTTACAGTACCTATTAATTGCTTATTTTATTGCTGAGGCTAATGAGTTCTAGGTAAAGCCTTTTAATTACATACCATCTCAGGATGCTGATTTAGTGGTATATGGACCCTCTCCTCTCATCAGCCTTAGTGCTTTTGTTGATGAAGGCTCAAAGCACTCAGGTCAGCACCATCAGTTTTACCAACCCTTTCTCTCTATCTAAATCCAAAAAATCCCAAGCAAACAGAAAGATCAATCTGACATATCACAGACAGGTTGGGTACTTGTTAGAATGGCAAGTCTAACAAGGAGAGAAGAGATGATGACCTTTTCTGTCTGTTGTAGCAGAAGGATTTTGGTGGGAAGCGCTTTTATTTGGAAATCCTACGTAGATTCCAACTCAAACAATTCTACAAGTTCCTTTAAAAATACAGGCCCAGGTTTTCCAGGGAGGGAGATGTACTAGCAAGATTTGGCACATCTTAAATAGTAATCATTATTATTAGTTTAACAATAGTAATTACTGTAATTACAAGGAGGGCAAGTCACTGCAGGAGTTACAGATGAGGAGGGTGCCATATAGATGTATTGCTGGGTTTTCCCTTACTCTCTGCAGTCTAAAGGCAGCTGCATTGCTTGCACAGCAGGAGGAAGCTGCTGCAGATGCACACACACGCACACACGTTTCTTCTGTACGTGTGTGTCAAGATCAGAGCGTCAGGTAGAAAATGCTGCCAGAGCCTGGTAGGCAAGAATTGACAAGGGAATCCAGTGTTATCTGGAACTGCTCTCTCCAGAGATGCTGAAAGTCTTTGATAGGTTCACTCCAGGGGAAATAACTTCGGAGGATAAGAGGCATTGATGTGCGCCGAGCAAAAGGCAATGCGTGTGCATGCTGGCGCGGCAGTGGGGTTTGAGCTGACATGCATTCTTTCCTTTTTTCTTTCTTTCTTTTCTCCCTTTCCCCGTTTTTCCTTTTTCTTTTTAAATTCTTTTTAAAACAGCCCCAGGTCTCCCAGTGATGGGGGATGTTAAAAGGAATGGAGAGGAGCCAGTGCCCCCGTGGCGTGCAAGCAGGGGGAGCGAGGAGCAGGAGAGAGAGGGAGAGAGGAGGAATGTCAATAGGCAAATCCAAAAAGCAAACCTGGGGAATGACTGTGGGTCTGGTGTGTGTGTGTGTACATGCTGGTGGAGCCTCTGGTGGAATAAGGGAAATACTTTCATAAATTTCCCCATGTTTGGAAGGAAGATGGAGCTTTCATCAGGAAAATCTGCAGCAATATTCTGATCCTTCTGTAATTCTGCTGTGTATCCTCGCATCCCTGGGAGTCCAGTGCTGCTCATCACACAGCACAGCCCACATCACCCTGTGAGGGTTTTCAGCCTCTTTTATGCTGCTGCAAAACCTAAACCTAAGTAAGCACAGCCCTCTGCCATACTACAACCCCAATGTCAGGTCCCAGATTCTGCATTAAGAGCCAGCTCTGTGGTATGTCATGGGTCAGATAAATCAGCTATGGTAGGGGGCTCATTCTGGCTTGAGGTTGGTGGAAAATGCACTGCCAACACACAGTCCTACCCCCGATGAATTTATTCTGCTCCCCCATGGGAGCTGCTTAGGGAAGCTGGCAGTTGTTTGTTGCTTATTTTGAGTGGGACTTTTCTCAGCTAACTGCAGCTTGCTGAGAGGTAGGCGGTTATGTCTGAGCTGCTTTATCACCCCGACTTTTCTTTACGGTTGGGGAAGAGGGATGGTTCCTCCTAGAGCACAATTCATCTCTCCCAGCTGGGCTGAATTGCACCCAGGAAGTTCTTCTTTCTCTCCATCAACTATAAAAGGCGTCTAGACAACTCTCTCAGATTTAGGCATCCGAGCTGACGACACATAAAATTAGACAGATGAAACCTGGCCAGGCATCATTCTCCTTTTCATGCCACAGTTTTTTTCATCCTGCTCTGCCTTTTTTCCCTCCTGTTTGGCAGAAAGGTCTGCAGAAAACAGTGCCATTGGGATGTAAACATAATATCTCTAACAGGGAAATGATGAAAGCTTGGGACAGGGAGGTGGGCCAGTGCAGTGTGATCCCAAAATGCTGTCAGACATCCAGAGTGACTCCAGGAAACAGCTGCAAATGTTTCCTTCTCCTGTTCACTAGCACCCACAGAATTTTGAACCCACAAGTGGACAAACAAATAAAATGGAGAAAATAGGACAACATTTGGCTATTCACAGCTCACTTATTTTAAAACTATATTATAGCATCATGACAAAAGCAACTCTGGTGGTAGGGCAATTTATCAGTACTTTTTCATGATCTTAAATTTAAAAAGGCTTAGAAAGTGTTGGGCAGAGGTCGCTGGTGGCCTGTAATAGGGCAGCTGAAGCTGGAAATATTCAACCATCCTATTTTCTCCAAAGGGTACACTGAGGTTGAATATCAGTAAAAGGTTCTTCACCAGAGGGCAGTGGGCATGGAACAGGCTCTTCAGGGCAGTGGGAACAGCCCCAAGCTGCCAGAGCTCAAGGAGCATTGTGGACAATGCTGCCAGTAATATGGTCTGATTTTCGGATGATCCTGTGTGGAGTCAGGATTTGCTCTCAGGTCTGTGAGTTCTCATCTCCAGGCTGAACAGTTCTAGCTCACTCAACCTGTCCTTGCAGGGGAGGTGTTCCATCCCTTGGATCATTTTTGTAGCTCTCTTCTAGACCTTGTCTAGGTCTCCCTGAATGGCATTCTGTTCTTTTGGTGTGTGGAAAGCACCATGTAACTTGCTGAGGATGCACTTGATCCCACTGTTGATGTCACTGATAAAGATGTTGAAGAGCACCGATCCCAGAACTGACCCTTGAGAGACACCACTTGCCACCAATTTCCACCTAGACATTGAGCCATTGACCACCACTCTCTGGGTCTCACAACCAGTTTCTTGTCCATCAAACAGTCCACCCATCAAATCCATATCTTCCAGTCTGGGGAGAAAGATATTATGGGGGACCATGTCAAAGGCCTTACTGAAGCCAAGATAGATTACATTAATGGTTCTTCCCTTGTCCATTGATGTAGTTATGCCATTGTAGAAGGGCACTAGGTTGGTCAGGCAGGACCTGCCCTTGGTGAAGCCATGTTAACAAGTTGGTAGTTCTCCAAATCATCCTTTCTACCCTTCTTAAACACGGGTACAATACTGCCTTTTTTCCAGTCACCAGAGTCTTTAGTTGACTGCCATGACTTTTCAAATATTGGGAGTGTCTTATCCACTCCGTCAGTCAGTTTTCTCAGAACTCTCATTGGGATGCATTTCACTGGAACCTTTAGACTTAAGGATGTTCATTTCCTCAGGCAGTTGCAAACTTAGTTTTCACTTGCAGTGGGAGGGGTAATGCTCCCCCAGTTACCACCTTCAGAAGTGAAAAGGAGTTTGCTGGGATCAACTTCCACCATATTGATTTTAGCTGTTTTCACTTCTTGAGAAGCCTGAAAAGAGGGAGATTTTGTGAACTCCAACTGAAAAAATATTTTTGTTGTACTTATTTCATCCATGGAACTTTAAAAAGTTATATTTCCTCAGGATCAGTCTTGAAAGCATATCTGAAAATATATCTGGGGCATAGCCAAGAGAAATGGGAATTGCCCCTGTAGAAAAGGACTCTGCAGATATACAGTACTGCTGTGGGTATCATAGCTAGCCTCAGGAGACTCAGTCCCAAGGCACTAAGGTAAAGTAACAGCAGAAATCTGTAGTCTGAAATAATAAATAAGTAATGACTGTCAAAACTCTGTAACAAACTACTGGGATGAGTGGACATAGGAGATGGCATGCCATAATCAGTACTGAGTCTAAACACTCTCTTGCAGAGTCTGGAAACAGCACAACCCAAAACAAGGAAGTCTGAGTTGTGGTTTTTTGGGGTTATCAAATGTTTTTTGCATAAAATCATTAACATTTTAGCTGGTGTTCTTGAGTATACATCAGTGTTATTAGCTTTGCTAGACCACCAGCTTTGCATGGGCAAGGAGCACATGCAAAAAGTGGAAAAGAAAATGAGATAGAGGGAGACACCAATTCTCATGCAGACTATAGGGGCTTTAGATTCATCTCCATCACTTGCTCCCAAGTCTATTCGTCATCCTCATCCAGAGACTGGTTAAATCAGTCCCCAGTGCTATTGGTATCTTAAACTCTAGTTGTGCCAGAGCTTTCCTATTTTTGTCAACTCCAGAAAGTAAAAGAAGGCAAATGATTATGATTATGTATTGCATTGCAGTAACTCTTAAGTCCACCAGGTAGAATTACAATCCCAACCTGCTGGGAATTGTGCCCTCCACACTTTCTTGCAATTCACTGTTCAAAGTCTCAAAATCTGTAATTTGATCCACAGACAGACTGCACTGAAAGACATGACAGCAGTTGCTCTTGCAGTTGACATAAACCAGTGTTTAACCACAAAGCTAACTCAAGGCCAAGTGAATGGTTGCAGAGAACCTCTGCTTCACGTCCCACCAACATTTTTCCTTCTTGAGTAAGTACAGAGACATCTTCACTGGCATTATGTAGGGAATTATGAATATTAACAACTGGGATAAATATCCAAAAGAGCGGCCTGACATAGTAAATTGCTGTGGATTTCAATTTGACTTTACCTAGTGGTGTGGAGCCCTGGGGACCATAAGGAGGAATATAACAATATGGTTTATACCATGGATGTCCAACCTTCTGTCTTGTCTGGACCACATTGAGTGAAGAGAAGTTGTCTTTGGTTGCATATAAAATGCACATTATAGTCAATATACATAAGTAACAAAGCTTTTTTTTTTTTAGTGTATATTTTATTATTACATAAAAAACTGAGAGAAGCAAAAACATAAAACTAGTGGGAAATTTGACTTTGTTTTTGTGAAACTAAAACATCAACATCTCGCTTAATGTTTTGTTTGGTTGCAATTCTCAAGGTATTCATCAGCGATTTTTGATTAAATATGACCTCTCCTGTGCTTCAGCCTTAGCAATAACTGTTCAAAAATGTATGTACTGCCAAAAAGTGGCAATATGAATAAATTGTGATTGTGAAGCGAGGGCTACTTTCCTCTGTTAAGATAGGTCTCATAAAATCTATTAACGAGACAAGATCAAATTTTTCTCTGAGTTGAATGTTTCATTATAACTCTATACATTCCATCAGAAAATTTGCAGGTAATGTATTAATGTTGACTAAAAATGGAGTAACAAATGTACACAAAAATTAATGATATATTTTTTTTTGAAAGCTTGAAACCTACTTTCAAATTCCTTTATCAAGACAAAAAGAATGGCTGCATATTTTTTTTAATATTCCTAGGACTACAGCATCAAAATGCATACAATTATTTGCCATATCTTGAGATTGCCATAATTTAAGTTTCATTTAAAATGCTGTTATGCTTTGAAACATTGCACAGGTATGTCAATTTTCACCTTGAAGACACATGTTCAGCTCATGCAAATGAGTGGTTAAATCCACCAAACATGCTAAATCTGCGAGTAATTTTTAATCTTCATATTCTGGCACAAATTTTCCTTTTGATTCCATCAAGGACTTCATTTTGTTTCACAAATCATAAGGTCTTTTTATCATTTTGCCCCAACTTAGCCATCTTCTTTCAAAAAAATGAATGATGTCCCCACAGTCAGCATCCAGGTTTCTAAGGAACTCTTGAAATTGGTGATGATTCAATCCCTTGGACTTTATGAAATTCACAGCTTCGATGACAATTTGAAAGATATATCAATTTTTAAAACTTTTGCAAATAATTTTTCTAGATGTTTGATGCAGCAGATGATGCATCAAACGTGAACTGCTGGCAGCAATTGCATTGTCTTCTATTAATTTTATGTCCCCCCCCTTTTTTTTTTTTTTACCAGGAATAGACTGGGTAGCATCTACAACCACTCTAGATATGTTGACAAAAGTTAAAGGAAATTGCTTTAGTGTATTTTTTTACTGCTTCAAACAAATCATGAGATTTAGTAGTGTCTTTCAATGGCACCATTTATTCAGTGACATTCTGTTCATCATCAATATCTGTAATGAAAACAGCAAGTTGAGCCATAGCATCAGTACTTCCATCTAATGCCAAAGCAAAAAAAATTTGAAGTCAGCCTCTTTACTCTCTTAATTTCTTTTAATAGATTTTCCTGTTTCTTCAGTTCTCCTGGCTACTGTCTGGTGAGACAAACTGATTTTAGCAAAATCCATTGTTTTATGAGGACACGTATTTTTCCATACACTGCTTCATAAATTCACCATCAGTAAATACTTCTGACTTTCTTTTTTTGTGATCAGACATGCTACCAAGTAACTAATTTTTATAACAAAGTCCATTTAATTTCTTTTTAAGATTATGTTAAGGTGATGGACTTTTTTTCAGTTCCACTATTTTATCTTTGCAAAGCAATCTTTGATATGCATCAAATCTGCCAGCATGTTTCTGCATATAACGTCTCTTCAAATCGTAATCTTTGAAAACTGACAAGATTTCCTTGCAAATTAAACACAGTGCCGTATTATTTGTCTTGACAAGAAAGTACTCATCTGCCCATTTTTGAACACTCTGCCTTCATTCATGAATTTTCTTTTTCTTTTTTTTTGTGTGTGTGTGTGTGTGTGTGTGTTCTGTTTTCTTTTGAGACACTGTTAGGCAAGTTGAATTATTACTATCAGCAACCACTGTGTTTTACTCAATATATGGCACAAGTACGTGTCAAGTGTAATGCACACAGGTTTCAGTGCCACTGAGTTTGTGCTATGGATGCAAGAGGAAGAGTTAACACTGCACTCCGTTCTCCTTGAGTCCCAGGGCCTCTAAGTCCTCTAAGTCACTCTGTTATTCACGAGGCTTCCGGATGGTAGAAACCTTATCACAAGGATCTGTTAATTTGGCCAATCTGTCAGCAGCATCTCTCAGGGGATGGCAGTCTGCTGGTGTCAGAACGATGGAGCTCTCAGGAAGGAGATAAGGAGCATTTGCTGGGTGGACAAGTGGCGTTACCAGCCCTGCATTGTGCATAGATGTGTCCCAGTTTTCTCTGTGGCCAAATTGCTGGGATGGGAGATTCCTGCAGCAGGATATCAGTTCAGACCTGTGGGGTTGTAGGTAATGCAGCCCTTCTAGCAAATTAACAACCTTATAATGTTCAGAGAAATTATCTGAAATTGGGTGAAGCATTATTGGCTCAAGAGCCAGCTTGGAAGTTACGTTCCTGACCTGGGAGATGTTGTCCAGATTTAGAAAAAATAGAAATAGAAGTATATAAAAACTTTTGCCTTGCCTTTGGAAAACTTTCAAACCCACAAATATGTTTCTGGATTGGCTTCTTAAAACAGTGTAGGTTGAGTTATGTGAAACATTTCCTTCCAGCGATCATGGAAGGCAGCAGACTGGAGCTGGAAATACTTCTCCCAATATCACCCAGAAGAGCTATAGCTTCTGACTTCTTCCAGTGCCCAGGAATATCAGAGGTCATTTATTCAGGAGGGCATAGTTCCTCTCTGGACGTGAGAAATCAGTCTATTTGATGGAAAGCTTTTAGCCTGGTATCTGTTGCCTTGCAGAAGATGTGGGATCTGATGTGACAAATAGTTGGACTGTAGTTATTCACAAGCAAATGAGTCCTGATGAGGGATCACACTGACCTTATGTAGTGTGTAGATGAACACGCTGTCTCCTTCCCTCCCTTGATGGAATTAGCTCCACAAAATACTTTGCAGTCCATTTCTTGTGGTCTGCATATATATACATTTTATTACATAAACACACATTTAATGTCCCCTTTGAAATTATTTCCTGACCATATTTAAAACTCTGCATCATACTAGGGCAGCAATTGGATAAAAAATAATTGAAACCTTTAAGATCAGCTTTTCTTTCAAAGGGGAAAAAAAAAATCATAGCTGGAATGTGTCTTTTTTGGATTACACAGTCCCTGGGATGCCTCCACCACTGGTGTGTTTTAATGCCATAACAAAATTATAATGCATTGAGGTCTTCCAATGAAACGTAATATTACATTTCTGACCACACAGGGCCATGGAGACCCTGTGACACCTGACTTTCTGGCTTCAGCTCAAAGCAGGGCTTACATCCACAGGCTGTTTTTGTACATCAATTATGCTCCTGCATTTTCCCTAGCATTGCAATTGGAACTGGGACTCTCTCTGATTTTCATCTTATTCAAGAGTAGCAGTTATATCCCCTTGCTGCTCTTGATTTGACATGCAAAAGGAAGCTTCACGCTGAGGCTGGATGGACTGAAGACTGTGTAGTGACACCAAGTAAATTTCAGCTACATTAAGTGATTCCTTTTCCCTTAGAAAAAAATAAATATATATATATGTGTGTGTGTGTGTGTGTGTGTGTTTGTGTATATACACACTATAATATACAGTAGATACAATAGTATATAGTACAATACAGTAGATCATCTGTCTGATCCCAGGGGAGTTTGCATGAGATTTAACATATTTGTGTCTGTATTTCCTATAATTGTGATTAAAGGTGGGCTATGAGAAAATAATTGTCTAGGTTCACTGAATCACAAAGTAATAGAATGGCAAATAAAAAAGGGACATTATAGATCACTGTGCTCAAACCTCCCATCCTTGTGCTGGTGATACCGACCAGATCAGGCTGCCCAAGGCCCCATCCAATCTAGCTTTGAGGTCGCTCTTAGATGTTCACATTCCCAAATATTGTTTTGAAATGACTGATTCTCCTCTGCCTATGGGCAAGCTCATCTGTGCTGATGTAGAGTACATTCATACTGGCCAAAATATCTCATTTTTTAGACAAGTTTAATTTCACGTGCAAGCACTGCTTTTCCTCACCTTCTTTAGTTTCCCCCTGTAAAATGGTAAAAGAGCATTGCAAAACTATAGACATTGAGCTTGATATCATTTTACAGCTTTATTAAGCCAAAGCATGAGACCTTACAGAAATCCTGCTAGTAACACAGGAACCACTTCTCCAGGCCCACCCTTTGGGCTGCACTTTGGAAGGGATATCCCTGTTGACGTGCATCTCTAGGACTCCTATCAGCTCTTTGTTCACTGTCTGAGCATCAGTGAAGATTTTCCTGGTGTCCAGCTGTGTCCAAAATTACCCCATCAGCAGCATAAGAGAACTCTTCCCCACTGCTTGCTCCCAGCACTGTGGTTTGGTTTAATTACAGATGCCTCTGCTTCTTCTGAGCATGGATCGTAATTAGAAGTAAGTGGCAAAGAGAGGAAACGTAAGAGTTGCTGTGAGCTGCTGTCTGAGAAATATAGCTTGGAATAAAAGAAATTGGGGTCATCACCTGACTACACTTCTTTAATGCTGGTTGTTGATTGGCTTGTGTTTACATGAGCTTCTGCTCCCATGGGAAGTTTTCAGCTCCTCATCAGTGACAGGAGGTGACAAATATGAAGCAGTGGGCATCTTCTGATATATTTATTGATCTGTAGGTTTTAATTGCCTGGAGGAACGTCACGACTCTTAGTAATGGGAGCGTGTCTAGAACATGCTCACAAAGTTCTACAAATCTATGGGGGAAACTGAGGCACAGCCAGGGGGAAGAGATAATAAGAGCAGAGCCTATGTTAAGTCTGCTTCAGATATTGTGCATTATCCCCAGAATGATGGAGAGTTGGTTCTTATTTCCGTGTGTGACTATGGGATAATAATATTGTCTCACCAAAGCATGCAAAGTGGACAATACAGAATTGTGTCCTGCTACATTTTTTCAGAATTTTCCCATGGACTTGCTGCTTTCTGACCATATCTTCTGCTGTGCTTGTGTGAGACACGAGGCCATGTTTAAGCTCCCTTGGTTAGTTGCTTTAAAAGAGCATGGATGCAGAATGACCTATGAGTCCAAGCAGGATTTCTTTTCTTTATTCACTTGCATGGACCACAAGAAAAGTGAAGCTCCTTCTCTCTGAGGTATGGCATTGCTTTAATCACATGCTCTGGTTACATCCAGATAAATCAAAACCATCTGTGAGGTTACCCTGCTTGAAAGCAAGGCTGTGGAAATCCTTGCTAAGGATAGTGGGGATGCAAGAAGTCTGTGGGGGCTCGAGGACAAGTTAGGATGAGTGGACAACAAGGTAATTAAACAGCTGGTTGAATGGCTGGGCTTAGAGGACAATGGTTTATACCCTTCCTTATAAGCTGGTGAAAAGCAGAGAGACAGGAATCCATTCTGTTTGGTGCCTTTATCAATGAAAAACAGTTGAATGATAGTGTTTTGTAGCTGAGAATTTCCTCTATCACATAGTGTTGTGCACTCTGTATCCACCGTAATTCCCACGGAAATAAATAGGAGACATTACTTTTGAAGCAATCTATGTGTTTCAAGTGATGTGACCAATGACACGACAGGACACTTGTGGCAGAACTAAGGACTGAACCCACTTCTCCAAGTCTAGGTTTAACAAATGCCCAGTGAGTTCTACTGAAGTCAACAACCCTACAGTCCTCCAGGGAGGTGGGAGTCAGTCCGAGAAGAACAGCTTGCAAGAGGAGGGCCTAGATGAGCAATAGAGAATGAGCCAAGCTAACAAAGAATTAATTGCTACTAGCAAAAATAAATAAATAAAAGCCTGTTGATTCCTGTAGCTGAGATTTGTATAGTGCCACAGGCACAAGATAAGAATCATTGTTGCATACAGACATGCAGGATGCTGCGTGGGTCTCTATCTATGCAATAGTCATAAGTTTAAAAAATTTATTGATTTTATAATTAAGGAACTCTGCAATACATAAAGTTAAAAGCCATGCAAACATACACAGAGACCACATAAAGATAAACAAACATTTAGATTTAACACAGCATAAGTGCAATAATCACCCATAAATGCAGTAATCACCAACTGTTTAATATAGATCAGTAACAAACAAAAGAATAGATGGAATGGAAATTATTATTTGTACTAGAGGAGCGTCAGAGGCCACAACCAGAATCACTGCTCTGTTATGCCAAGCAGCACCCACATACATAATGAGAGGCAGCCCTTGATGCAAAGAGCTCTCAAATGAAGACCAGATTTGAGAAGGAGCAGGAGGGGAGTTAGAGATGCTTGCAAGGCCATCAGCCTGTCAGGGCAGAGCTGAGTCCTCCAATCCATCTCTACCACATAGTATACAAACAAAATTAAACTGGTAGATGGCTTTATTTCAGGCATGTAATAAAATTATCTGATGTAAACAAACAAACAAAAAAACACATAGTTTTAACCCGAGCAACCATAGAGGTCCTGAAGTCCACAGGCTGAAAACAGACAGTGACTGTGGGTGATCTGGGTTGGATCACCCAACCATAGATATATCAGTGTGCAGCTCTCCATCTCTCCTTAAGTGATTTTCTGCTCTTCATAAATCACGAAATGCCCACTGAGACGAACAGTGAACATGGTGTCCCAGCAAGAAGCCCACATGGTCTTTTTCTCCTGTTACTACAGTCGCAGGGTAGGATTCATCTCATTTAACCAATATATTTAACCATATATATAA